>CAJNSZ010000451.1:0-28108 GCA_905329745.1 Rotaria sp. Silwood2
AAAAATATAATTTTATTTTTATTTTTGTATTCGTTTTATATCCATAGATCTGGTGAGTTGGAAAAACTTCTTTGACTTAAAAAAACAGTTTCATTTTTCTTTGTAGATTCGTTTTATATCTCAGTACATGTGGGAAGTTTGTCCAAATTATTGTACGAAAATCAAATTTTATTTTCATCCTTAGACTCGTTTTCTCTCAAAAGTTCGGGTGAGTTCGAATCAATTTAGTAAATTAAAATATAATTTTCTTTTTATTTTTAGATGGTTATCGTAGGAAAACGTTTGGTGAGCTATGAAATTCGTTGATTAACTACTTCGGTTGAATTGTGTTTTACATGAAATGGGTGATTATTGGTTTGGATGTGAAGAAAACGGGTGAGTTTAGATGATTTTTCTACGAAAAATTGGTTTGTTTCTTCATTTTTTAGGTGGAAAAAGTCGCAATGTTCAGCTTCGTGATGGTTTGGTAATGGTGCGATGAAGTGCGTCTGGATAACTAAAAGTTTTCTCTGAATACTATGTGTTGCCGACCTTTAATGACTGTTCTAGTTATTTCTGGCTACGGATAGCTTCATAGCAGAGCCTTATTGAACGTCTGTGGTCGCTGTGAATGCTTTTTGCTGGTGGCAGAGAAGTGATGGATTCTTGTCTAGTCTAGTTTGGTAGAGCTTTACCGGCATTCAGAAACCTTTTCTTTGGGTTTCCGCAGAGGTATTTGAGGTTTAGCTATAATGGGTACTATGGGTTTCCGAGGTCTCGGAAACCCTTCTGCGGAAACCCTTAAAAGGTTTCCTATAGTAACAAACTCGGAAACCCTCTAAGAGTTTTCGAGAATACCTATTTTTTTCAGAGTGATGTATACATCTGACTGACTATCTTTGTTTTGTGTACTCAAAAAGTACACTATAGAATCGCTCAGTGTGTCAGGCCGGCCGTTTACACGATAACACTTGAGAATATGAACCTATTGTGATGAAATTTTCTGCATAGGATTGGGTGGAGGTGGGGGTAAACAGAAGACCCATCTACACTCACATCCACACCCTACTTTAAATGTTTTTTTTATGTACATGTCAAAAAATCTCACCAACAAATAGTTTATGTTAATCATTTCGATCTAGCATATCCACGACTTGGTGTTGATGAACAAAAAATAATCGGCGATTTAATTAGTAATCAATTTAGTTTAGCTACTATAACATATAATCAACAATTAACATCTTCAAAATTTATTAAAGAATGGACAGATTTAGAAAATATTATTGAAAAAAGAGATGATTATTAAAAAAAAGATTTTAATTTATAATGAAATTGATGTCATTTATTTATTTATTTTAACAAAATTAGTTCAAGAATTTCGTCAAGCAATTGAACAAGTAAACAATAAACATCTTCCACAATCATGCAAAATTACTGTTTCAGAAAAAAAGATTAAACAGAAATTATTTTCATTAAAATTCAAGATATTTCTTCTTTTTTTCTAGCTTAATTATTTAATCTATGACATCAAAAATGATTTAAATCAACTTCAAAAACTATGTAATGCTGATGGATGTATTTAAATTTAATTCGTCTTTGACAACATGATGATTTTCTTGCATCATCTGATATGGATTTAATAATCAAAGATAGTCTCCAAATATTAACACATACGCCTTTCATCTCTTTGTTACATCAAAATGTTATCTTAAAAAAATTCAAACACATCGTGCACATATGTCAGTACCAAATGCACAAGTAAAGATAAAACAACTAATTGATTCTTCTACATTTCAGAGTCAGAAATATCGATTGAAATGATCAAATTTCTTTTACTTGACTAATACTATTCGATATTATCCATTTATATTAAATTATAATTTGAGATAAGTCTTCTAATAATAATGAATTCATTTCAGATAAATTGTTTAACATTTTTCTCCACGTTTAACTCTATTTACTCCACCTTTACTTGCTCAGAACTTTCTATATTCAAATTTTACAAAAAGTTTGATCAATGTCTGCTGCATTTCAATTACAAATGCAGGTCATTGATAATTTAAGAGCTTATTAAAACATTAATGAAACTGTTGCTAAGGATATTTATAATGAAACGATGGTTTTATATCACCAACTTTCTACAATGACGAACTTTAACGAATTAAATACAGTTAATAAACGAGTATTATTTGCTTTAATAATCGTGATTGGTCATTATTATGATTTCACAGAGTCTACCCGGTAAATATTGAAAATATAAAAAAAAACCAATTTAAAAAGATTTTGCTCTTTTTTAGGTTTTTTTTTCTCAGTTATTATGTTTACTGTTATAACAAGTCGTAAAGCGGTTGTCCAATATATGTTTATACAATGGCTTAGTTCTTCAGCTCAAGATAAAAGCATTGACAATGGACTCAACATATTTATTTACTCATTAAAAGCATTACGCAAACATTTCATGCGTAATATATGTTTAAAAAATACTCTGAATAAGTCATTTTTTGTCTGATTTTAGGAGAGAGAAAATGTTCGATCATTTGCATCTTTCCACGATTTATTTAAAGCATTAAACAGAAACATTATTTTGCTTAAAGAAGCAATTATTAAAAAGGTACAAATGAACAACGAAGCACCATCAATGAAGTAAAATAACACTTTTACCTCTAGTCATTTAACATTTTCTATCTTAGATCAAAAATAATTTTAATTCATATTTGTAAGTATTCATTAAATTTATTTATTTATAGAATTATTAAAATATAAATGTTTTTTTTTCGTACATAAACATGCAATAATAATGTCGGTAAGTTTTATTTATGTATTTTTGATTAATATTAAATTTTTTTCTACGATAGCATGATAGTAATGATGATGATGATGAAAATGAACAATGATGGCGGCGAAAATGGCATTTAGCTCAGATAAAAACTGAAAGACTTTCTTTGTTATTATTCCTTCTTTATTTCAAATCATTTGTCAGATTACTTTATATTTTTCTTTTCAGATTCAAATGAATATAAATGATCTTCCACATCATATTTTATATAATATATGTAAATATTTATGTTTCATTGATGTTATCATTTTATCAAAAACGTGCAAACAATTATGTATTTTAATTGATAATAATGATTATTTTTGGATGATATTAATTCAAAATCATTTTGAATCGAAATGATATCAGCGTTGTGTTCATGAAATATTTCACAACAAGAAAAATTCTGATGATGTTTTATATCAAACAGAAGAAGATATACAAAAATTCGAAAAATATTTTTGCAGTCATCTAGAGTTGGATATGTGTAATTTTTGTTTATTGAATATATTAAATAGTAAAGATAATAGTGATGGTTGTGTAGCTCATAAAAGTATAACTAGACAAAAAGGACGTCCACATACAAATGAATTTAAAATGTCTTTAACAGTTGAAGAATTCTTTGGATCTTATTTGAATAGAAATAACTATTTAAATAATGAACATATTCGACAAATATCAACGTATTTATTATTTTATTATTTTATTGAACCTAACCGTTTATTAGGTGTTGATTTTTTTTGCAATAGGTCTTCGTTGTACATCACGCCATAGATGTTGTCCCATGCGAAA
This sequence comes from Rotaria sp. Silwood2, assembly GCA_905329745.1. NCBI lineage: Eukaryota > Metazoa > Rotifera > Eurotatoria > Philodinida > Philodinidae > Rotaria > Rotaria sp. Silwood2. The sequence goes on from CAJNSZ010000451.1 coordinate 3,587, forward strand.
ATACGTAAATCATGAATATGATTTGAATAAGTGAGATGCAGTAATAATTTGAGAGTGTTACAACAATGTATTATCATTTTATTGAGAAAATGAACAAATACATTTAATGTAGAAATTCATGAATTTTCGACTTTATTTGAAAGTCATCATCAGAGGAAGGGTTGTTCTTCGTATTTCTCGGTTGGGTTTTAGTTTATGACATTTCGGATATGCGCCTTTGGTTGGAATACGCAGGTTTATGGTGCTATGTTTTGTTCGTGGACTGGTGAGTGTGTTTGATTAGGATACTTGAATTGTTGCTCTGTCGCAATGGGATTCGGATGAGATAAGAACTGGTTTTTTTCGCTTTTGCAGATGGGGCTTTGTTCTGTTTTTTTGTAGTGTTAGTTTATTCTGTTGTGGGAGATACTGCTTTTTCTGTTTCTTAGTGGCCTCTGGTGGTATCATATTTTTTAGAAAAGGAAAGATAAAGGCTATTCGCTTGTATTCATAGGATGAGTAAGTGTTGTTCTTGTTGGGTTTTTTATTTCGTTGTTTCGTCGGTGTATGCTAGAACCATTTTTTTGTGTAACGAAGGGTTATTTAATTGGTATAGGTATGTATGTGTTTTTCATTTTTGATTGTTGAGAGAAGGTCACGTTTTAGTGTGATGGTTTTTCCTGTCGCAAATATTGATTATTTTTTACTTGTGAATTATGGTGAAAGTGTATTACGTGCATACCGTGTGGTGAAAAAGTTTTATCGTCGGTTTCATGCGCTTTTGGTGGATATTAAATTTTTGAAGACGTGTCGAGCTTATGATATCATGCCTAAGTTTTTGTGGTTTAAAACCGCTAATGATGATCTCAGCGGTTCATCTGTTTACAAGAATTGTCAACGTCGTTTTCTTAATTTGCAAATCGACATAAAGTATCGTGATTTACGGAGAATAAAGAAGTTTTATGTTTCGTCGGTTGAAGTTCTGAAGAATGCTACTCCTTACGATCTATTTCAACATCTAGAAGCTGTGATTGTTTTTATATCTGTCTCGGTTTTGCAAAAGAAGCAGGATAAACTGAACGAAAAGCTGTATGGTTACGATCAGCGGGTGACACCGAAAAGGACGATCAATCGAAAAGTTGTTACGAATCTGTCAAGTCGAGTACTATCGAATGACGAAGTGAATTGTCTCGAGAATGGTTTAGACTTTGGTTTAGTTCCTGCACGTGCTGATGATATGAGCGTGATCAGTAACGTTGAGCAATTTTTTCATCAGGTTACGAATATTTATCAAAATCACAAATCGTTGATGTCTGAGCTTGAAGAAAAAAGTAAAGCTGGCGCGGAAGTTCGAGTTCTCAGCGCACAAGAAATGGCATTAGCAAGTAACCTGCGTTCTGTTACTGACTCGTTTCGGTTTCAAGTGAATCGCTTTTGTCACAAACAAGACAGAAATAATCCCAAAGATGAACAATATCGAGTGCTATTGAAGCATCTAAAAGAAGATAAATCGCTTGTTATCACCAGACCTGATAAAGGTAGAGGGATTGTGTTAATGAATAAAACCGAGTACTTGTCGAAGATGTATGCGATAGTTAATGATTCGTCTAAGTTTAAACGTCTATCTACTGATCCAACAATTGTCAGAGAACAAAATCTTATCAAGTTATTAAATCGATTGTTAAAAGAAAAATCCATAACAGAACAATTTTTCAAAGTGTCATGTCCTAAAGGTTCAAATGCCGGTCGACTTTATGGATTACCAAAAATTCATAAAGATAATATTCCATTAAGACCAGTACTTTCTGCTATAGGAACGTTCAATTACGGACTTGGCAAAGCTCTAACGAATATCTTGTCGGATATTATTGAGAAAAACAACATGGTTCGAGATTCTTTCGCATTTGTGGAAGAACTGCGTACATTACCTAAATCTTTTTCTAACTACAAAATGGTGTCGTTCGATATATCTAGTCTGTACACGAATGTACCCCTTGATGAAACGATAGATATTATACTGAAAAATTTGTACGAAACTCGTGCCACACCACCAATCATCCAACGTGGTGATATGAAACAGCTTTTGATTTTTGCTACAAAAAATACACATTTTCTTTTCGACAAAAATCTATATGACCAAATAGATGGAGTATCCATGGGGTCTCCTTTAGCTCCATTACTGGCCGAAATTTTTTTGCAAGACTTTGAGAAAAAGCATTCGTCATCTTTTACAAGTATGGGCATAGTCTATTGGAAGAGATATGTTGACGATACCTTTGTCTTGATTGATTCAACATTTTCAGCGAAGGATATTTGTACTAAATTATCTCAATTCCATAAATCAATTAAATTTACTTGTGAAGAAGAAGCAGCAAATACAAATACACTTTCATTTCTTAACATACTGATCCAAAAGCAGCCGGGCATTGGTTTTGATACCAAAATATACAGAAAAGAGACATTTTCGGGTCTCATTACCAAATGGAGCAGCTTTGTACCAAAAGCACATAAGTACAATGCCATTTCTACACTAGTTTATAGAGCGATTAAGCTTTGTTCATCGTACAAAAGTCTTCACCAAGAATTTAGATTTATTCGAAAACTAGGTTCAAAGAATGGATATCCCATAAACTTCGTCAACTCGATCATACGACGACAACTTGATGCACAATATAATCCACCAGAACCTCAGCCACCAACTCCCAAAAGAGAAACTGTTGTGTTTCGAGTACCCTACTTCGGTTTGTCGAGCTATATTTATGCGAAACGTATTACATCAGCAGTGTCCAAACAGTACCCACAAAAGCAGATACGCATCGTCTACAACGTAAAAGATCGTATTGGTAGCGGTTTCGCTAATAAAGACAAAATTCAAACACTAATGAAATCAGGTGTCGTATATGAAGCACAGTGTTCAAAATGCACAGACAGTTATATCGGTAAAACCTATCGACACCTAAAAACAAGAATCAACGAACATCTTGCCGAACAAAAAAAAACTATCCCGCCTGCACAAAAAAAATCTCCACCCATTATAAAGAGAAATCAGTCTTCTACTCAGACATATACACCAACAAAGATACACATGACTAGGTCAAGAACTGGTAAATTACCACAACCGAAACATAATTTGCGTGACGAGCACCTTCAAGACCTATTCGCGAATATGGAGTTTGTGGATAAAAAAGGAGATCAAACAATGCCGAGGTCATCCATCGCGAGACACTACTACTCAACTGGACATGCATTGAAGCAGGACGATTTCAAGATTTTACTCACGGAGAAACACAGATATAGGCTTCTCGTAAAAGAGTCACTACTCATCAGAAAAAAACAACCATCACTCAACAACACCGACAGATCTGTTCCCCTGTACGTGTACCCAGGTGGTCTAGGTAGCGCGACCAACAGGAAACAATGACAAATAACTACTACCACTCACCATCCCTTAGACACAAGGTCAGGTCAAACAAGAGAACACCCCTTCTTTCTTATTTATTTCTACCTTCATATTGATTATTTCCGTCATTTATGAAAAAATATAGCAGTTATATGAGCAATTATATACACAAAATAATTTATATATAGTTTATGTTGATTATGTCATTGATGTTTTGGTTATGATCTTATACAACAACGTACAAGTTTAACTGTTCTAGTTGGTTAAGTCTTAGTAGTTCATCTGATGATGACTTTTAAATAAAGTCGAAAATTCATGAATTTCTATATTAAATGTATTTGTTCATTTTCTCAATAAAATGATAATACATTGTTGTAACACTCTCGAATTATTACTGCATATTAACTTCTTCATTTAAATCATGTTACTTACCTAACTGTGTCTGATGCAAGTCTATTGGAATATGTATTTTTCATTAGAATGCTACAAATTTTTTGGCGTTAAAATATTTCACTGTTTTAAATATAATATCATCACTATGGAATTTTGATAAATATAAACGTGACATTATTCAATCATATTCAATGATTGAATATACGAATCTTACTTCGCGTGCAATTTTATATGTCGATGATTGTCATACTCAACAATTTTAACTTGATACAAAAGCATGTGCATTTCGTTTCAATGAAACCAAAGTACATTTCAATCAGTTGACAATTGTAACAGAGAACTTCACAAGAATTGCAGCTCGACACAATTGTATTAATGAAGGAAGACTTATTCTTGGAAAAGACAATCGATTATTCAAAAGTTATGACTGTATTTTCCTTCAGTTGTAGATTCTATTTTTTAATTGTGAGTGAGTGTGGATCTTCTCTAAGTTCACACGCACCCAAACCGACACTCACATCGTTAATTCTTAGATCTGATTATTATTTTGAGAAGAACTTCTATTAAATTCTTTGTGAAAACATCAATAAACTTACTGGTGTGTAAAGTTAAGAAGAACCAAATTAACGAAGGACAGTAAATACTCATAAATAGACAAATTTTCTAAGCTTAATAACGTATTTTCCTAGTGTTTTTGTTCTGCTAAATAACAAAAAGAAGATAGTGTACGCATTATTCATCCCTTGAAAAGTTCTCCATTTCAAATTTACAGGCTTATGTTTATTTTCTTCTATTAGAGACATTCGAAAAAAACTTACGATTCTTAAATTCCGGGAAAACATGTCAGAGTAAGCCAAAATATCATCTTGACTTCACATCTATGTTATTTCGATGGGAAATAACTCTTAGATTCAATTTAGCAACGAAAATTTATCTCATACATTCCTGCAACTAAATTTTTCGAAATGTTCTCTTCGATTTGAACTTACTTTAAATTACAGTAAGTAAAATAATTATTTGAACATCTATTATACTGATCTTGTAAAGCACATTGCACAACGAAGCAGCAACATCTTCTCGACTTCGATAGGACGCAGCCTTTAACTTTATTTTATGAGAAGAAAAATTTAAGAACATCCTTATAGACTTTCAAGGATTTTCAATAAACTATTCGATTTCGTAGGTAAAAAAATTAAGAGTGTGGGTGTAGGTGTGGATGTCTCTGTATTTTTCTTTCGTCTCTACGCACACAAGCACACCATCACGTGCTAGAATATTTATCATCAAGCATTCAAAGCACATTTTCGAGTCCTAACATACATTATATATTTGAATTCTGGCATAAAAAACCATGCAGAGATAAGCTATAAATAAAAAAGTATTATTTTGAAATGATTGATCATGACTTTTAAATAGTGAGTAGTATACAGGGCACATGGACATAATTTCAATGCGTAACTATTAGAATATGAGAATGGAACGCTGCTAATTTCTTCTTTTTTTTTTTTAGAATTAAAAGAGCACTTCAAAAATTTCATTGCATGCTTGATAGACAGAACATTTTTCTCTGTGAAAAATTGAATACATTAATTATGTACAGTACTCAATCTCCTAACTGCGATCACCAATACTTTGGGTGAACATCGATCGTGTTGCGTAAACCTGCGTGCCATCAAGTTCTATTGTAAATCGAAAATATTAGAGTCTACAATTTTAGCATGCTCGCAGTGGTTCTAATGGTGTTGTTCGCAATGAAAAGAATTAGACTAAGCATCAAACGAGATCTTTAAGATGCGTTCTCGAAATTTTTATTTTCAAAGTTAGACGTGCATTATGGAAGAGTTATTAGAATACCATTCTATAAAAAAATTTGAATCTGAAGAATATGATTTTACTTTCACGGCGAACCAGGAAAATTTTTAGGTTGCTCTGAAACCAGAACAAACAATGCTACAGATTTGCTCAAAAAAAAAGTTGTATAGAGTTCATAAATTATTATTCATGAAAATTTTTTTGAATGACATTTTTCAAATACTTATTCACATGGACCCACTAATTAACGATTTCTTACAGGAACTTGTGAGTTTTATTGAGTCCTAATTTCATAAAATGGTTATCGATTTGATTTTTAAACCATCACAGATGTGAAATAGAGCACTCGATCATCTAATCAGTTTTTCTTGTCAAGAAAAGTTTATTTAAAGAACATAATCAATACTTTTCCAGAATGTAGAACTCGCTAACAAATGAGCTAAGAATGGACAATTGGAACTGTAATTCTAGTTTTGGCAAAAAGAAAATGAAAGCATTTTATTTTATAATTGACCATCTATTTAAATTAGCTTATGCTTAACTAACAGTCACAAAAGCACGTTGTAGTTGTCATATATGTGTCCTAATTGGAAGCAAAAGCAAAATTGGTAGGATTTCAAAGTATCCAAAAATCATCAGAAATTTTTGTAAATCAGTTGAAATAGAAAATATCGTAGGAATAGAAAATCATTTTGTATCTTGTTCATGCTATCTCATACATGCGTTATAAAAATTTATATCTACTATCATGTATGTACAGTCCTGATATAGATACTTTTATTAAAAAAATTTCATAGGTGGACATTCTGGTGATTTAATATTATCCACCCTTTGTCTCACTTCGGTTCCTCGCCCGATTTCGGTCGCTGATCTACATGATGAAGAAACAGCATATTCTTTTTGATTCAATGATTCGGAAATCTTCTGATTAGCAAATAATGCTCGCTTTTATGTCTGTTAGAGGATTGTCTTTTTCTTTATTCCACAGAAAGTGTTTCGTATACTTTTCATTCATTCGTTGAGAATCTTCCAAACTCTAGCTCGCATAAATGCTTTGCATGAAAACAGTACCGAAATCGTCCTATTATGTAGATTTTGACAATAAAAACCTTTTTTCTCTGAATTCTTTGCTGCTTTATGCAGCCTGATAATCTCTTATCTTCACTAGGACTATTTTAACAAATCAAAAAAATCTTCAAGAGAAGTACAAACATTCCTTAAACTTCTTTGGCTATTTCTGTTATACCTTACTAGTTATGCAGCAAAAGCACTTCATTTGTTGATCATAAAATATTGCTATCTTTGTTTTAAATTCATTTTTATTGTTCACTAACAGGTTGTTCTTCCTATTGATGATTATATATTATTTGATAAGTTTTCATTGCTTCCTCATATTCTATATCCAATAAAACTTCGTTACTCTGATATACCTAGAAAAGAAAAGATTAACAAATAGACAATGAATAGGACACAATCAGAAGGATTAAATAAATTCATATAACGAAAAAACATCATTCATAATAATGCTATAGACAATTTTTTTGGTATGGTGGAAAAAGGCAGAAAGGAAAAATGTCGAATGATGAAATGTCGAAGGAAANTCCAATGGTGTGGGTGTGAGTGTGTGTGGTGTGCGTGTGGCTTTGAGTGAAGATATTCTCTTTAACCACCCACACACCCACACACCCACACCCACACCCACACCCACACCCACACCCACCCACACCCTCATCATGTGACACCGAAAAAGAAGATTAATCGAAAAGTTGTTACCAACCTTTCACGTCGAGTACTGTCGAATGACGAACTTGATTGTCTTACAAATGGTTTAGATTTTGGTTTAGTTCCTGCACGTGTTGATGACATGGGCGTCATTAGTAACATTGAACAGTTTTTTCATCAGGTTACAAATATTTATCAAAATCACAAATCACTAATGTCTGAACTTGAGGAAAAAACTAAAGCTGGCGCTGAAGTTCGAGTTCTCACCGCACAAGAAATGGCATTAGCAAGTAACCTTCGTTCTATTACCGACTCGTTTCGATTTCAAGCGAATCGATTTTGCCACAAAAGATACAGAGACAATCTCGAACATGAACAATATCGTTCGCTATTGATGCATCTAAAAGAAGATGAATCACTTGTTATCACGCGGCCTGATAAAGGTAGAGGTGTTGTGTTAATGAATAAAAACGAGTACTTGTCAAAGATGTATACAATTGTTAATGATTCATCTAAATTTAAACGTCTGTCTACTGATCCAACAGTTACTAGGGAACAAAATCTTATAAAATTATTAAACCGATTGTTAAAAGAAAAGTCCATAACAGAACAATTTTTCAAAATGTCATGTCCGAAAGGTTCGAATCCTGGTCGACTTTATGGACTACCAAAAATTCATAAAGATAATATTCCATTAAGACCAGTACTTTCTGCTATAGGAACGTTCAATTATGGACTTGGCAAAGTTCTAACAAATATCTTATCGGATATTATTGAAAAAGAAAGCATGGTTCGAGATCCTTTTTCATTCGTCGAACAACTGAAAACATTACCTAAATCATTTTCCATCTACAAGATGGTATCATTCGATATATCTAGTTTATACACGAATGTACCACTTGATGAAACTATAGAAATCATTCTTAAAAATTTGTATGAAACTCGCGCTACACCACCAACCATACAGCGCGATGATATGAAACAACTTTTAATTTTTGCAACAAAAAATACACATTTTCTTTTCGACAAAAATCTGTATGATCAAGTAGATCGAGTATCCATGGGGTCACCTTTAGCTCCATTACTGGCCGAAATCTTTTTGCAAGATTTTGAAAAAACGCATTCATCATCTTTTACAAGTATGGATATAGTCTATTGGAAGAGATATGTTGACGATACTTTTGTCTTGATTGATTCAACATTTTCAGCAAAGGATATTTGTACGAAACTATCTCAATTTCATAAATCAATTAAATTTACTTGTGAAGAAGAAGCAGCAAATACAATTACACTTTCATTTCTTAATATACTGATCGAAAAGCAACCGGGTATAGGTTTTGCTACTAAAGTCCACAGAAAAGAAACATTTTCCGGTCTCATTACAAAATGGAGTAGCTTTGTACCAAAAGCATATAAGTACAATGCCATTTCTACACTAGTTTATAGAGCAATTAAACTTTGTTCATCATATAACAGTCTGCACCAGGAATTTAGATTTATTCGGAAACTAGGTACGAAGAACGGATATCCCATAAATTTCGTCAATTCGATCATACGACGACAACTTGATTTACTATATAATCCACCTGCTCATAAGCCACCAACGCCCAATACAGATATTGTTGTAGTTCGAGTACCCTACTTCGGTTTGTCGAGCCATGTTTATGCGAAACGTATTACATCAGCAGTGTCCAAACAGTGCCCACAGAAAAGAATACGTGTCATTTACGATGTAACGAATCGCATTGGGACTGGTTTCACGAATAAAGATAAAATTCCAACACCAATTCAATCAGGTGTCGTGTACGAAGCACAATGCTCCAAATGCAGTGACAGTTATATCGGTAAAACCTATCGACATCTAAAAACAAGAATAAACGAACATCTTGCTGAANCATACGACGACAACTTGATTTATTATATAATCCACCTGCTCCTAAGCCACCAACGCCAAATACAGATACTGTTGTAGTTCGAGTACCCTACTTCGGTTTGTCGAGCTATGTTTATACGAAACGTATTACATCAGCAGTGTCCAAACAGTACCCACAAAAAAAAATACGTGTCGTTTACGATGCAAAGGATCGCATTGGGACTGGTTTCACGAATAAAGATAAAATTCCAACACTAATTAAATCAGGTGTCGTGTACGAAGCACAATGCTCCAAATGCAGTGACAGTTATATCGGTAAAACCTATCGACATCTAAAAACAAGAATAAACGAACATCTTGCTGAACAAAAAAAATCCGCACCACCTACATATAAAAAAACTCCGCCCGTTGTAAAACGAAATGCATCTTCTATTCAATCACACACAACAACAAAGATACACATGACTAGATTCAAAACGGGTAAATTACCCCAACCAAAATACAATTTAAGTAAAGACCACCTTCAAGATCTATTCGAAAATATGGAGTTTGTTGATAAAAAAGGAGATCAAACAATCCCAAAGTCATCAATTGCGAGGCACTACTACTCAACAGGACATGTACTCACAACAGAAGATTTCAAAATTCTACTGACAGAGAAACATAGATACCGTCCTCTTGTAAAAGAGTCACTACTTATCAGAAAACAGCAACCATCACTCAACAATGCCGATCGATCTGTCCCTCTCTACGTGTACCCAGGCTGACTTGCCTATACCAAAAGGACAACACAAGGTTCATCAGCTGCTGCCCAATAACCATCACTTCTGCAAAGGCAAGACCGAAAAAAAACCTAACTATTCTAGAATATCCTATTCTAATTTAGATGTTCCCATCCACCTTCCCATAAACACAATGACCATACATCCGATATTTAATTAATTTCAAGATCATCAGCTACACATCTCCTACACTAACAGATATACATATGATGAAAGACAGCTATACAAAAAAAAACCCAACGTCACCCGCCCATTCTCATTTCCCATTAAATCAGTAAACACTGATGATCCAACTTCCATATACTTCAAATCCGCAACCCAGCGAACCTCATGCCCGAACATCAACTTCATTCGTTCAACTTATTTCATGCTCTCCATCCAAAATCAACTCGATTCCATTCAGAAAACAAAACACATTACTGAACGCCTTACATAACATATACAAAAGTTTCCTCTGATGATGACTTTCAAATAAAGTCGAAAATTCATGAATTTCTATAATAGATGTATTTTCTTCATTTTTAATAAATGTGAAGTACATTATGTCGTTACACTCTCAAATTGTACTGCATTTAAATATTATTTGTTTTGGGTTTATGTTTTTTGAAAAAATGTCTAAATAAGGGTAATTTTTCAGAGTAAGATTTGGAACATATATCAATGATGAATTTGTTCAATAAAACTATTAATAGACCAATAGATAACTATTATACTTATCTGTTATATTGATACATTGAAAAATTCTTTTGAAGTTTAATCTAATTAGCTAACATAGAATATCAACAAGATATATTTATATTTTAAAAAGGNCTCACTAGTAAAATTATATTAATAACGACATCAAATACTTTATTGTTACAAGTTTGGTCCTTATGTAACAACAGAAAAGATGAAATGTTGCTGAATTTTATTACAAAAAAAGTTTTGTGCGATAATGTTGAATTTCGGACAATTGATTTTGATCATCATATTCATGTTAATGTAAATGATATGAATATGGAAATGTATGCTACTATTAATTTGAAAATGTTTATTTTATTCGGTATCTAACTTTAAGGGAGGCTAGTTTTAGAACACGTTACTATTTATCTTGATTTGTTAGATTTTTTTTGTGTAAAATTCATGTTGTCTTTTTCAACATTATTCGAATATATTTTTTGTCTTATTATATTACAAAGAGTTGTTCTGAACAGTTATACCTTTTAACTTACATATGTTGACATTCATGCCACCCAATATTCATTCTAGTTAACATAGATCTCTATTGTATATAAGCACACCTTTTCTAGAACCAAATGCAAGCAAACATTCGTTCAAACTCTTTTCTAAACTATTCATTTTTTCGAAAAAAAACGCATTAAAGAGAACAACGTTGTAACGCGTTTCAAAAAACACTCGTTTTTCAATAGAAGAAGGCTAAAAATGCATTTGAATGCATAGCGAACAAACGCCTCCAAACGCATAAAACTTAATGCATTCAAACAGTGTTTTTAAGTTGCGTTTTAATTTGAAAAAACGCGTTCAAAATATAAAAGACGCGTTTAAACACACTAGAAATAAAAATTGATGCGTTTAAACGCGTTGAACTTAAAAAAGGATGCGTTGAAACACAAAAATAGCATTTTTTCCTTCAAGTTTGCTTTGGGACGCATTTTTATACAAATTATTTTTCATGGGTACTTCTTGACAAATATCAAAAATTCTGTTCCCAAAGCAGAAGAAAAATGTTCTGTGCTTTGGAACAGAATTTTTGACACTTCCCAATAACAGAACACTTTTGTTCTGCTTTCGAAAAAAATCGAGGAACAAAGCGTGTACTTCTCTGTACCCCTTGTACTTCTTCGTACTTTTTTGTACTTCTCTGTACTTTTCCGCACTTTTGTACTTCGGAAGTACAGAAGTCCGCTTGTTCCCTCTTGACACTGATTCATCTAAGAAGGTAGAAAATAAAAAAAAGCATTCAAATTATATATTTGAACAGATTCATAAAAAAAGTGAAACTAATTTGATGGATTAAATATTTTTATCAGAGAAATAGATGTCCTATACAAATGATCCGCTCTGTATCTCATAAATAACTGTGTTAGGAATGCAACGGTGACGATCAAAATTCGCTCCACCGTCACCGTTTCGCCGCTCTGGAACGGTGAACGATCAGACCAATCAACTAGACCTGCAGTCCTCAAGAACGAATTTTTCCCATAATTGCAGTTTCGTTGCCCCGGGGAGGGGTGGGAGATTACCGTTCCCGGATCGTCACTCGGGAACGGCAACGGTTAAGGTTGCTACAGAAGAAGTTACCAGTTATGGGGGAACTGGTAACTGGTAATTGTTCCCTTACCAGTTACTCGGAAACAGTAACAGCCTGTTACCAGTTACCAGGGAATGGGATAACGGCCCAACTTTTCCGGGATACTCTTATGTTCTCAAGTAGTACTATTGGGGGATACCTTTAGCTTCTGAAGTACTACTATTGAGCGATGACCTTAGGTCCTCCAGTCCTACTATTGAGGGACACACTAGCATCCTGAAGTCTTTCTATTGGGGGATACCCTTAGACTTTCAAGTCCTACTATTGGTGGATAACTGTGCGCCCTCCCGTCCAACTATTGAGGGATACCTTGGGGTCTGCCAGCCCTATTAATGGAAGATATCTATGGATCCTCAAGCCCTACTGTTGAAAGCATACAGGTCAAACCTCCTTGGTCATTCATGGCTGTGTACCAACCAATTACAGCGAACGATCGCCGCGAGAAGTTACTGATAACGACTGCCGTAACAATACCGCCACGATAAAAGTGCAAAAGGTGGCAAAGCCGTAAAGCTACGTATGCGGCATCTGTTTCGTTACCGTATCCAGCAGTCGTAAACAATCGCATCCTAGTCTTTCGACCACCACAAACGATCCGCCCAAAAGCTCACCGTGCACTATCGTCGATAAATGACTCTCACCGCTCACCCCACCATTTCCACTCACTAATCAGATTTCGAGAATATATTTTCCATCTATACAAAGGCTGCACACCAACACATATACTGCTCATTCGATAGAGGATTCTCAATAATCATACGATCGGCATGAGCATGACAATATGTTACCCGTGTAATAAGAGAGATACACCCTCCTGAAATCTGATTGCTCCATTTTTCGACCAGTGAAGAAGCCAGATTCTATTTATGACTGTGGCACCTGAACGAGACACTTACATATATTCCTCATTAGGTACAGCATCTTCGGTAATCTTGTGATCGGACTGAACTTCGCTAGGAATTGTCTGAACAATAAGAAAAAAAGAAGTCTTTTAAAATTTGATCGGTTAGTTTTAGAACTAATCCGATTTGCGGACCACTTTCGTTTTGGATTTGTCCGGAGAGCTTTTGTGCGTTTTCTGGGGTACTTAGGATTAGTGTGGATCCTCTTGCGAACATGGAGTATAAATATGGTGATCTACGCTTTATACGTCTCAAATATAGAATGTGCCAATATCATTGAGTCATATTTTGCTCAACAAGCATTTGATGAAGCCTAATCTGTCATAATGGCTGAACAATTTCTGGTATTGCAGGTACTGAGGCAAGGATACTAGCCAATAGTGGCGCTTGAGGATCCGATAGTACCTATGCATGGAGGGCCTAAGAACCCGGTGGTAGTTACGAATAGTAGCGGTTGAGAATCCAGTGGTATCTCCCAATAGTAGGACTTGAGGACCCAAGGGTATCCCCCAATAGTAGGAATTGATGACCCAAGAGTATTCCCCAACAGTGGTGCTTGAGAATCCAAGAGTATCTCCCAATAGTAGGATTTGGGAGCGACGCCCTTGGTTGATGATGGTGGACACTTGTCTGGCCGTTACCTCGTTTCTGGGTAACTGTCCCGTTACCGTTACCCGGGAACGTAACGGTAACTTCCCACCCCTACTCTCCGAATTCTGCAACAGAGATTCAGTATAGGTTTCAAGATGGGAACATGGATGATCAGCCCAACCGGGGCTCGGTTCACCGGTATCGGTCAACCGGGGCCTGTTTCACCGTTCACCGGTAATTACGGTAGAACGGTGAACGATTAATCGTCACCTTTGCACCCTAAACTGTGTTAGAACTAGTTTCTTGAACTTAATCGTTTTTTGAAGAAATGTTCGATTAACTTCTGTACAAAAAGATACAAAGACGTTTGATCCCATTGTCAACTATGAAGAATTGAACAAACAATATAGAGAGACTCTAGCATACTAAATAGCGTGACAAAAAAATAGCTTTTTGTTTTTATTCTTCGGAAATTTACCATTTCTTAACTCTAAAAATATTCTCTCTTTCTACTAGAACTAAGACTTTTCGACTTGGAAGATGTCTTGCAGGATAAAAATTCTCTTTTTCTCAAATTTTTCTAAAAGTCTTATTTTTGGATCAGCAATTTCAGATTATTCAGAAATATTCACATAGATCGATAAAAAGTTGATCTGTTAAGTTTATGTTTATTTTATCTGAAAGAAAAATCATTGACGCATTACACCCAATTTTTGGAATTTGAATACGTTCTTTTTTCAATGAAATGAACAGGACAAAATAAATCTCGACCTTTGCATTCTTCTTTCAAAGAAATACTTGTCCAGTCATAATACTTGCTTCAAATAGAGCTATTTTACATGAAGAGATAGAACACAATTAACTGTACAAAAAACACCTTCATGAATGAGGCTTTTATTTGTACAGTCATAGAAAACAATTTGAAGTTTCAGAAAAATTTCAGAAAAATCGATATTCTGAAACATTACAGTATTGTTGGTCCAAATTTTCGTAGTTGAATCTTGATTTAATATCCTTATCTATGCTTGCATAGAATTGAATGGTCGTTATTTTTTCGAGGTATAAATCTATGTTTTAGAAATGCACTGCAAACTCTTTAGCTTAAAATAATCTCTCAGTGCATACTAAGAACAACTAAATCGTGTTGCACATTTAAATCCCGGAAGGATTGTATTCAGTTTTTCCATTTTTTTCTATATAAAAATCGCTAGTTTTCGCATCTATTGAGTTCTTGAATGTGGTATTACTGTTCGATAAGAGCAGCTACTGCATTCTAAGTTAAGATTTAGAACATCGAAGCTAAAATGGCAGCACTAAGAAAGAAAATGTTGTAGGTGTGAGTATGGGTATGAGTGTGGAACGAGAAGAGATCCCGACCGACATCCCCGCACTTACGTCCACATCTACACCCTCTAGCTGACTGTTTCATGACAAGAATAGTAAATGATTTTGAGAGATCTCTATTTCTGTAAGAGTGATGCCTTTGTTTTTTTTCTATTATTAAGTTTAATAATATGTTTTAGATAATATTGAGCAGTGTTTTCTGTTGATAGCGAGAAGTATGAGTTTATCAAAACAAGAAGAATTCAACAATGGTGACAAACAAGTGCCATTACTCGATAATGATAATGTCAATGGCAGCAATACCAACCAAATTCGATCATCGTCAGTACCATACTGTATCGCCACTCGATATGTATGTCTCTCTTTTATTCTCCATTGTAGTAATATTTAACTATTGTCTAGGTCGTAGCTATTTGGGCTTTTTTCGGCTTCTTTTGTTTATATTCGCTTCGAGTTAATTTGTCCATTGCCATCGGTATTTGTCAATGATCTGCTACTTGATGCTGATTTCTCTCTCTCTCTCTCTTTTATTTTATTTAGTCGCTATGACAATACCGCAAAGTGTTACAAAAGAATCGATTCAAGCATGTCCATCCATTGATAATAATAACAATAGTTCATCACTACAGGTACCTATCGAAGTAAGACGAATATAAACCAATTTTATATTTAATATCCGATTCAATCAAGGACAAATTGGATTGGTCACCAAAAATACAAGGTTTTATCTTGAGCTCATTCTTCTATGGGTATCTGCTCACACAAATCATAGGAGGCAAGTCGTTGGCTTCATTTTCTGTGTATTACATTGTGTTTTCTCTTAAATGAAAAGGTAATCTTTCCGAACGATTTGGTGCCAAATGGATATTTGGTGGCAGTACTCTCGGTGCTGGCATTCTAACATTACTAATACCACTTGCTGCTCGAACTCATGCTGGCTTACTTATTGCTGTTCGAATATTGATTGGTGCTTTTGAGGTACGTCACAATACAAGCTATACATTGTTTAATAAAATGTCTTTTATTTTTTCTAGGCTCCAGCTCTTCCAAGCGCCAGTGCACTGTGGGGTCGATGGATCCCACCATTCGAACGAAGTGTTGTCCCGCCTCTTGCTTCTATAGGTTAATTGAGTTCAATATGAGACTTTTAGAATATTTTTTCTCTGATATACGTTTTTTTTATGCGTCTTCTGGTTACTTGTGTCCAGGCAAAGAATTCGGTATTGTGATGATAACTCCATTGGTCAGTCTACTCTGTGCATCAACATTTTTAGATGGCTGGCCATCAGCTTTTTATGTCACTGGTTAGTACTTATTTTTCTTTTATCTCTATTGTTTTCTATGGAAGAAAAAATTTAAAAGGTCTATTTACGTGTGTTTGGTTTGTTGGATGGTGTTTTTTTGCATACAATTCGCCTTCAGAACATCCTCGTATAGGATCCGAGGAAAAAGCATTTCTTCTTGAATGTGTACCAAAACCAAAAAAGGTATTAAGAAAAAATGAAGAAGAACAATAACAGAAAAGTTCATTTTGATCTTGTTTTAGATTCGTACACCATGGTTTCATATTGCTACTTGCGTACCACTTTATGGAATTGCAATCAATCATATTTGTCTCAATTTCGTCTATTATATATTGCTTACTTCATTGCCTACATATTTCTCGACAATTCTACAATTCAATTTACGTCGAGTTAGTTTATCTATCTGTTTTACGATGGAGCTGCTGTATCGAAATTATTATTGATCTTCATTTCAAAATAGGACGAATACTGCCGTTTTTCGAATAATATTAGAGAGAAACAAGAGAAAGTTCCTATTATTTTAGTATCTAGACAAAGACTTAACATACTGATTCTGAATTGCTTGAAAAAAATAAAACAAAAGATTGGTAGTCGATTTAGCACGGCGGAAAAACTTCTTTCGATTTATTTTGGAGTGATCATAGATCGTTTAGTCAATATGAGAGCTTTTGACAACATTCTCATAGCTGCGAAATGGAACAAGCTATTGAATCCTGTCTTACAATTTTCAAAGGTATCATTTTCAACAATTCCCCAATATTGAACACCACTCGGATCGTGAATTCTAACCTTAATAGACCTCTTTTAAATGTTAAAGATTGGAGCTCTCTCTCATTTCTATCAAAATTTATTCGAAAATTGATAGCATCTATCGTATTCTGAAAACAATAGAAGCTGTAATTACGATACTGCATCTTCATCATTGTTAACAATATATTTTAGAATGGATTAGTGTCTGCTATCCCTTATATCTTTCATCTTTTGTTTACTACTGTATCGGGTCAAATAGCAGATCGAGTACGAAGAAAAGGAATCCTATCGACAACTATCACAAGAAAATTGCAAACCATTATTGGTATGTGTGCATATATGACTGTTCGCGTCAAATTTCTAGGTTTTTATCTAGGTGCTTGTGGAACATCTGTATTTCTTGTCTTAGTTGGTTATATCGGATGTAATCATACGTGGGCTACTGTTTTCATTACTCTTGCCGTTGGATTTATGGGTTTCCAAACTTCTGGTAGTCTCATTTCACATTTGGATGTTGCAAATAATTATGCAGGTTTAATCAAAGATTTTTGTCTTTTTGAGAAGACTGATCTCATCTTCTAGGTACACTCGTTGGTATTACCAATACGTTAGCTGCGATTCCAGGCTTTGTAGGACCAACATTTGTCGGTTGGATAACAAATAAGAATGTCAGTTCAAAATGTTTTCTGTTCGTTTTTATTCTCTGTTTATTCAGCAAACAGTTGAAGCGTGGCGTGTCATCTTCAATGTTTCAGCTGGCATAGGTCTTGCCGGATCTCTTGTCTATTGTCTTCTCTTCAATGGCGAAGAACAACCGTGGAATCGATCCAGCGAGACACAAACTACTAAAAGTACGCATAAATGTACCAAAATACCAACATCAAATGCCTAAATGCATATCCAAGAAGCTGACCATGAATTTATCTGAAAACTCAACTCAATGCATTTATATGCACAATTTTTTTATTTCCATATTTCTATTCCCGTACATGTGCAGAATTGGCACTCCTATGACCGTTTTTCCGAACGTATATAAATAACAAATACATCAAATTTTTTTGATTTTAGAAGTAGAAACTTTTTATGGCGTTATTTAGAAAAATATTATTGATCATGTTCATGCTTTTCAAAACAGTCTTTATATCTCTTTTTTAACTATTGTGTGTACTTGGATAAATCGATCTCTCAGTTNAGAGTTCATATTTTGGATTTATAAGGTCCTAACCATGGCCTATCGTTTCAGAATATGAAATCGAAAATCTAAATTTTGAGTGGTACCGGCTTGGTAGGTCGTCTGGCGGACCCTCTCTTAAATGCATGTCCAAGAAGCTGACCATGAATTTATCTGAAAACTCAACTCAAAGCGTTTATATGCACAATTTTTTTATGTCCATATTTATATCCCGTAAATGTGCAGAATTGGCACTCCTATGACCGTTTTTCCGACCGTATATAAATAACAAATACATCAATTTTTTTTGATTTTAGAAGTAGAAACTTTTTATGGCGTTATTTAGAAAAATATTATTGATCATGTTCATGTTTTTCAAAACAGTCTTTACATCTCTTTTTTAACTATCGTGTGTACTAGGATAAATCGATCTCTCAGTTTTCTAGCGATATCTTCTTCAATTACCATCCCATTGAACTGATCTTTATTTTAGAAAAAATCTTCATTTCAAGTTCTACAAATTCACTCCTTTTGATTTTTAAGTCCATAGCACATGAAAGTGTTCAGATAACGTGAAAAGTGAAGATCGACAAAAACTTGTACTTTCAAAGTACCAGAAAGGTAATATGCCAACGAAAATTTATCGTGACTTAGATGATGGTGTTGGTTTAACAACCATCAAAAGATGGTGCCATATGATTCGATGATGTGGCTCTATTCAACTATCAAGTTCACCTGGTAGTCCACGTATAATCAGGACTAAAGAAAATGTCGAAAAAGTGAAAAAAGCCGTTTACACCAGAAAAGCATAGTATCAGCTCGAAGCCTATCAATGAACTTTTTTATCTCTGCAGCAAGTGTCAGGGGGATATTAAACAACGATTTAGAAATAAAGCCGTAAAAAATAGCCATCGAACCATCGTTTTCCAATGATCAAACGGAAACAGTTTGAAAACTGGATTCAAACGAATTTTCGAAAAGAAGACATCTTGAAAATTCTTTTTCGAACAAGAAGTTTTTTGGCATAGCAAATACGAGATTTTCCACAGAAAGTAATGGTGTGGTTGAGTGCCTGTTCCAAGGATATCATACCTTTGGTGATCTTGGATGAAGGAATTTTCAATCACAGTTTTTATATCGAAAATGTACTTCTGGTAGCCTTAAAATATGGAAATAAAGTTTTCGACATCGACTGCATCTTTCAGTAGGACAGTGCAAAGTCCCACCAACATTATTTAATGCAACAATGGTATCAAAACAATTTACCATCATTTATTGACAAGGATCATTGACCTCCATATAGTTTTATTTTAAATCCTTTGAACTATTCAATATTCAATAGGGGAGGAACTTGTCAATGCTACCAATGGGAACGAGGTCAAGCCAAAAGCGACACTAATTCAACAGTTAAAATACTCAACTACAAAAATCCGCAAATCAGTTATTGTTACAAGTTCTACTAGTTAGACTCATCGTTTGTACCGTGCTTCTCAGAATGAAGGAAATTATTTATATTAATAAAAAAAATTGTTTTTGTAGCTTTCGTGATGCGGAATTTCTTTAAAACAAAGATGAATGCAACCAGATGAAAATTGAAGAAGATATTGCTAAGATACTGAGAGGTCTATTTATCCTTGCGCATCCGATATATGTCGAAAAAAATCTTTTCTTAATTTACCCTGACTTTCTTGCGTCTTTTAGGATTATTACGATAAATTAGTGGAATTTATTAACACACACATGATAGATAAACTTAGATTTATCATTCTGTTAGTTCAATTAGGTCTCATTGAATTTAGGTGTGCACGTAAGTGAGCTGAGCTGTGAATTTAGTCCCACACCCGCACTCACACCAAATTGTCCAGCTAGTTTTTCAATGATGCGAATTGTTGTTGTGTAGAGAATTGCAAAGTTGAATGCAAATATCTTGCTGGCTAGCTATTGAATCTCTAAAACTGTTAAAAGATATATGAAGGCCGGTAATAAACCTTTAAAGTAGTTTAAATCTTTCACACAGTCATGTAAAAATAGCTTGGTGATGTAAAAACTGTGAAAAGATTGCAAAAAGCTTTAAATCTGATGAAATATAAGAAAGTTTATTTCCAAGATATTTCTTTTAAAAAGCTGTAAAAAAGGACAATGTCATTCAAATCAATTATTCTGCCTCTAGAGGCACAACCTGTTGACCAGAAAATTTATAATTGTATTCGTCCATTTCAAAAGGAATCGAGACACCTACTTCGACAGAATCGACAACTAACCATTGTCTTAAAAGATGCCGAGTTTGAGCGGGCGTATTTTCATAAACAGTGCGTGCATGCACGATTTGGTAGTTTTGAACAAATTGCATATCACCAACTTCAAGCGTCATATTAAGCGCCTCGCGATCGCACAGTTCCTGAATGTACTTTATGGCTTTAAACTTCTCCTTCTCAACCGCTACCTCCGGAAATCGGATGTGGTTTCAAAAAAGTTAGGACGCCAGAAAGTAAAGAGATGACCCTTGTAATAAGTCAAAGGAGCGGTCGCCATATACGGTAGTTTGTTTGGGCCATGTTCGTTCTTTCTGTCCCAAAACCATGGAGTCTTCATTAATTCGACAATGTCAGGACGTAATTCGCGAAGACGGTTATAAAGAGTATCCGATGACATCACACAGCTCATTCCACCTTGATATCCTTGTTGCAAACAGATCAAAACAACCACGTCAGTGCCGTCCATATGGAATGATTGTGCTTTCCGGGTCTTATATATACGCGTGGTAGGATCATTGACATCGTAAAGACTTGCTATAGTCGATCCTTGTCTCAGATCTTTCACGTGACCTACGATGTGACCCTTTCCATTTTGAGGCAAGCGATGACCTACATTATAAAATGTCATAATTATGAGAAGTTTTTCTTCTAAGACAGCAATGCAACATACCGATAGAGGATCCAATGCCCATGAAATTAGCAATTTGGTCCCGGCGAGAATAGTTTTGAATAGGGAATCCCCGTATAAGACCAAACCTAAGTCCATGAAACAAGTTTTGCTTTTGCTGTTCAATCATCTTTTTAAAGGTGGTCAATGGGAATATTTCAGGCCGGATCTCATTCTATCCGTTAATACTATGTAGAAATGAAGGTACAAATCTAAAATATTCATTATTTACCAAAGGCATATTATGTGAATTGTAGTGTTCCAAAGCATGCTTCATGTCTTCAATATCTTCAGTTGTCAGATGGTAAATCCATTTCTCAGGGTGCTGTTCGAGTTCTTTGCCGTCCCATGCAGAAGAACCTAAAAGCAACACTGTTACTCTCTAACTGACTTGAGTTTATATACAATTTACCTTCGATACGATCGGAATATATAGCCTCCTATACAATATCCCTGTTAGTGAAAAAAGGATCTCGTGAGATACCAGGCTCACACTGAGAAGTTTTAAAACCATTAATTTGAAGAGCAACATCAGTAGGCATGTTTCAGGAGAAGATGACCTAACAATAAGATGTAATGTTTTATCGAAAGCATGGCTATGATAAGCAGTCTTTTGTAGTCATGAATGTTTCGCTTGTGCTATATTTTCATAAAACGATTTTCTCTTATTCTTAAAGAATCTGAAAAAGCCTACACGCTCACCGTAGTCGCTACGATCTTTTCAGGAAGAGGAGATCATGAGTGTGGGCGTGAATGGATGAAAGTATTGGTAATTTTATTTCTCACGCCCACACCCACACCCTCAAGCTCTCGTGCAGTTGCTAAACTTTCACAAACCTAGAGCATTTTTTAACAATCTTATAGAAAATTCTATTCTCCCTAACAATTTTTTCAGAATGCTACCGTCATTGCATACAGTTCAGAAAAAATTACTTCACACTTTGACTGCCGAAAATCATTCAACCTTCAATAGCTATTTTAAAACAGTTCTTTGAAAAATGTTCCTAGAATCTTAAACTTGACTGAACTCATTCAGCTGTTAAATACTATTAAATGAACAATCTTCTAGTTTATCAGGTGCATTCTTCTGCTCGGCATATTTCGGTACTGGTATGTGAAACTCGAAAATTAAGTCTTTTCCCGATGTGTCAAGTTAAAAAACAATCGAAGCTTATCCCTGAAAACGTCAATGGCTTTAGTGACTTCAGATGAAACCGAGACGCTATTACACCAGCAAAGTAGACGTCAGAACTCAATTTTTCGCAATAACAAAGTTCACGGCGCATAGGTACACTGACGAGAGAGCATCCCCAAGTGAAGCTCCGCTTTTGACGTGATAATTTATTTTTGATTCCTTCGATAACACTTATAGTCAAATATACGTAGTCGCTTGGATCCACAACTTGTCGCATACTACTAATACTCTATCAATTAACAGACTACAATGTGACGCTCTTCGTATAGCCTCGTCTTGACTCTACATTGAACTATACTTCCGAAAATTTTATCATAAATTTAGAGGTATACGATAACTTATTGCTTAAATTTTCAATAGAATTGGTCAACTTCAAATGAAGTTATCGGCGTCTGACTTGAAACTATAGAGTACTACTTGCCAAAAGTTACCATAATGTGAACTTTCGATTTTCATGAGTTCAATCCAATTTCATACCGGATCTTTTTCCGAATAACTGCAATAGTGAGCTTAAGAATGATAGATCTCTCGAACACAAATGTCAAGAAATGACCAAGATATGACATTCATGACAATGATACAATCGTTTTCGTACGCCCGACATATGAATATAATCGTGCTTCATACCTTTGTTTCCTGGCAAATTTGAATTAGCAATTTATTGAAGCTGAATGTAGTAGTTCAGATATGCTGGTCTCTCTATTTATAGATAAAAACTGCTCCGTCATTTTTTCAGATAATGGTTGTTTTCATTTGACAATATTGTTGTCAAATAAGTTCTCCCCACCTGTCCTACTTACAGGGACATTTTTCTGATAAGAAAATAGATAAGACAAACAAAGAAAAGATCGGAGAAAGTATATCTCTAAACTGGCTTTAATTGAAAATTCCTGAGAAAAGTAAACTTTTCACTATAATTCATTACTCTCTATTGAGTAGGATATTATCCTACACTCCCAGAAGCACTTTTCTAAAGACTGCAAAGTTTAGTTGACCGGTCTTCTCCTGATGAAATTCTCTTGCGAACAGAGTCGCGTAGCCTATAAGATCACGAGTCGACTTCAAGGTGAGTAAGCAATGTTTCGGGGTCCATAGAAATCCACAACAAATTTTTAAGTGATTTTTATTGAGTGAAATTAATTGGCCCTTACTGCCTTCAATAGTTCCTTCGACTCTAGGCATATTCCTGTGGAAAAAAGTGAAAAAAGTTTGTCTATCTGTGTGCGATTTTGCGACAGGGTTAGAAAATATTCACGGTGAATTCTGAATAAAGATTGACAAAAGTAACACGAGCTCGGAGAACTCGGATCTGAAGGCAGCGTTTTCAAAAACTTCAATAGTTATCTCTGTGGAAAGAATCATACTTTTCTCTGTGCATTATCGTCTGAGGAAACAGCTAATTCTTTTCAGAAAAAGTCATTTGAAAAAGAGAGAAACTCATAATATGAAAAATTTTTCTGCATATTTAGGATCTATGATACCTATTTAGTTTCGGTACCTTCTTCACAGTATCGTTGTAGGCATAGATCACAGTGTAACCTAATGAAATGTGTGTTTCAGTAAGTCGTAGTGTACTGGGTGTAGCTGTGGCTGTGGGTGAGTGTGGATGTGGATGTGGGTATAGATGTGGGTGTTGAGTATGGGGTGTGTGTGTGGCTGTAGATGTGGGTGGGTGTGGCAGCCGGTGGGTGTGGCAGCGGGTGGGTGTGGAAGGGTACGTGTGTTCACATTCTACCCCCACACCCACACCCACACCCACACCCACACCCACACACCCACCCCCCCCCCCACCCCCCCCCCCACCCACCCCCCCCCCCCACCCCCACCCCCACCCACACCCACACCCACACCCACCCACCCTCCTTTTTTGTCATCTTTGTATATGACAGTCTTCAAGAATTTCTTGCAGACAAAAATTTTTGAAAAATCGAAACTTTTCCCTCGAAACGTTTCACCCACTATCCAAAAAAAGAACAGAAATTTTTTAAAATGATCCTCATCCCGTATGTGTATGAACGCAATAACTATTGTACTTCTCTACTCCCGAGATGATAGCAGGTTGGTCTGCCAA
>CAJNSZ010000451.1:28159-81349 GCA_905329745.1 Rotaria sp. Silwood2
TGTTATCAATAGTATCAAATTGGTGTTCATTGAGAACAGTATTTCTTCTTTTATGAATTCGAGAGCTCATACTCGAACTCACTTTAACAAAAGAAGTAAAAGAAGACAAAAAGGCCTTTATTCGCCTCTTCCCTTGTTACAGAGAAGAAACAAACAAACAAACAAACAAACGATAGTAAGAGTGAAAGAATGAAAGGAAAGCGTCCAATCACTACGTACACAGCGAGAGAAGTGGATAAAAATACTCTCATCGTCGTGTTATTGTGTTAGTGGCAATGGGTGTGCCGCGTATGTGAGAAGTAAGCAAGAAAGGGCACATGGCAAATTGGGTTTGACATGAAATATCATTCTTGATGAGATTTGTAATAGATCGACTCAATTATTTCTAGTATTTTGGGATGTGGGTGTAGGTTGCTGTGGGTTGACACCTAGATCCTGGATCCACACCCACACTCAACCAGTAGATGATGTTGAATAAAATAAAAAGCATTGTACAACCAGAAGTCAATCAGTATCCGTTCAATGAGAAAATAAGTATGGTTGATTTGAAATTTACCTAAATGATAAAAAAGGAAGACAATTTAACTTAGATGATATACATATTAAAGAATTTACGAGCTAACTTTCGCTTACGATACAGTGCTCATCTAAGAGGTTCTATCGTATATTATTATTTCATTCAATAATTCTTTTAAGGGAAAATGCTTATGTACTCATTCATTTGACTGTGATTCTGCACTAACGAGTTTACATATTAATGTCAATAAATCATGAATAATGTCAACGAAACATGATGATAATAATACATTTTTTATGAAATATAATTAGTATCAAGAATTAATCAAATTTTAAAATAAATATTACAAAAATATAATATTTATTTCAAAGATCTTTCAGCTATGGAAATAGTCCAGAGCTTTCGTTTGGTTTTATTCAGGAGGGAGAGAAAGTCAGGGAGAAAGTAGCAGAAACTTAAAGAAAGCTTTCTTTTTTGCATGGTTTCGGTGCATTTCCTCTATTGAAAATACCGAAAAATCCGCTAAACAGCAGCTAACAAAAATTTTCCGGGAGAAAGGCAGAACGCAAGAAAAGAATTAGGTGAGGGAAAATTCCCATCTTCCACTCCCTAATCGTATGACCTGACAGCTGCAATTTTCTTTATATAGCAATATCCGATTCAGATTCATTATCTCTCACTTGTCAATTGAGTCAGGATATCAGAACAAGACTTAAATTCATAATGATTTCCTCTATCTGAGTCTAAGATTTTGAAATAGCAGATATTGTATACAGTCGTGCTTTGGCAATTTTCAGGCTCCTGCAGTCAGCCGCCTTGTCTATTTGAGCTTTGCTCGAGTGGCAGTCTAGTTTTTTTTCTCTTTGAGCTGTTTCAGTTTCTGTTTGAGATTTATTTATTTTCCCTTTGATCAAAGAGAAAATAAATAAAACTCAAAGAGAAACTGAATTAGGTCGACTTGATTCAGTTTCTCTTTGAAAGAAAATAGCTTGTTCTCTTAAAAAAATTGGAAACAGAACTTCGCTTATGCATAGCCAATCTGGTCCACCGAAAGATTAAAAACTGTTAGCTCTTCATAACAGAAAATTTCCTGGGAGAAAGGCAGAATGTAAAAAAAAAATTAGGAGGGGGAAATCACCCTGCTTCCCCCTCCTAATCGTAAGCTATGGAAATAGTAGCTCTTTGAGCTGGATTGACATGCAAATTATGATACAAAAATTTGCATGCTTTCCAGAAGATTTACAAAAAAAAATAACTGTTATTTCGCTTACTTTCAACGTTCTGCTGTTCTCTCAATATGAATCAAACAATATTTATTTCAGTAATGTTTAATTTTACGATACAAAACATGTTACTAATTAATGGAATTGTTTTGTGAATGAGAATAAATGCATCACTCGACTTTTATTACAGATTATGAAATCAATCATTTGTTTTAAGCTAGGTTATGAACAATCAGTAATCATTTATGAATATCCGTTATCGACATTTGCCTCCGTCTACCATTGACATAGGAAATTTCGTTAGTAAAATTTTTGATGGAACCTATCAATTGAATATTATCAGAAATGTTAACACATGGATATTCACCAGAAAATAGCATGAAATTTCATTTTACATCTAGTAGTTATCACTGCTCTGAAGAAAATTGAAAATTAGAAACCGTAGTAATTTTCGCTCTATCTATGTCGTCATGATTCTTAGCGACGTATTTTATTAACACTGAATTGTATGTCAACGACGGCATTTGTGCAATCATGTGCTCGAAAGGTAAATCTATTTACAGCCAAGTATTTATCTTCTTTTTCATATTGTTATTACTCATTTTTTTTTGAATGAAAATCATGAATCTATGCCGATGATAGAATATAATGACAATACTCTTCATTTTCTAAATATGATTCTATGTTCATGCAGCTTTAATCAGATAAAAAGTATCTTCTTTCGGATGTAGTCTTACTGCCTGCATTTCAAACTAGAGTAAAAAAATACCACTGAAATAAGTTTTCCTGCATTCAATAGTTACACCTATTATCATTATATTTTTGAAATGTTAAGGAATGGTTGAAATAATTTTTGCTCAATATTCTAATACAAAAATATACAGTGGTAAGGCATCGATAAAGAAGAATGTCGTTTATACCTTCAGTTATTAATAGTTTTACTCTCAGTGAAATAGTTATTGGTATTGGAACAATTAATGAGTGATCAATAAGTGTTTGACATGATAACTCAAAATCATTTCTGGAGAGTCGCTGAGGTCGCTAGAATTGAGGGAATAACACAATAGGCTCATTGGAAGTTTTTTTTTTAAATAAAATCGATGGGACTTTAGGAGGATATGCATGAAGTCATTTTTTGAGAAATGATGAGCTTAAAAACGAATAAGACGTTGGGGTGTATGGGTGCGGGTGGGTTGTGGGCTTGGGTGTGAGTGGAGTAGGGTGTGAGTGGAGTAGGGTGTGGGTGTGGGTGTGTAGCTGTGATATGTGTGTGGCACTGTGGAGAGCTTTCGCATAGCCAGGTAGACATGTGGCTTTTTCGCAGAAAAAAAAGTGTTTTTTGCTAAGAAATGATCGCATATTGCTCAGGAAATCATTTTCAAGAGCATTAAATCTTTTTCAAAAAAAGTTTCTTTTTACGAAAATTACCTGAGGGAGACCCTTCGAAATTAAACAGTTTTCGTATAAGCACCCTGGAATTTAACTTGTCTCCTCCGAAACAGTTTTCTTTTGATCAGAAACAACCATATATCATTCACAAAATACGCCTGAGAATTGAATGCTTTTTAGCAAAAACTTTCTTTTGCAAAATATACTTGGGTGATTCCAGACCAAACCTTTTCGAGAAATTTTAGTTTTGAAAAATACTTAGAGTCTTATACGATTCGACGCAGTTTGAAGCGCTGATTCCGAATATCATATTGGTTATTCTCCAAAGTGTAACACGAGTGCCTAAAACCGGATTTCAGATCAGAAAGCTTCGCTTTTTGGACATCCTGCAAAACAGCCTAGGAAAGGTTTCACGAGTTTTCGCTACTATCATAAGAAGGAAACACATTTATGAGCATCTGGATGTAGGTATTCCCCATCAGTCTTCACACTCATAGCGCCACCCCATACCCGCCCGAGCCCAACCCCACGCCCACACCCTTTACACGTATACTAAAAAGAGAAAAAGTGGTCGTTTTTTATACTTCAGATGCTCGATCATGATTACAGTCACGTTTCTCGAGCTGGAAAAGCAGAACAACTTTTTTGTTTTTTTTTGTATGCATGTAAACCCGTTTAAACGCACAAAAAGGGCGAAAAATGGGCGTTTTTGGCTCACAGTTGGGAACCTCAAATGTGAGCCAAAAACGTCCACTTTTTGCTGATTTTAGGTCAATTTTTGTGCGCTTAAACGCTTTTTCTCAAAAGTTTGTCTGCATGGGTAGTTTCCTACAATACATTCACTCATTGTATTTTACCGCACAGACAAAGAGCAGTTTGAAATAATTACACCTTGAAAAATCAACAGCGTATATTAAAAGAACGATATGGAGAAGAATGAAAGTGAATGCGCCAATGGGAGCTAATTTATTGCAAACGCCTTTGGGTGATACATAACATGAGAATATCAAAAGAAGAAAAACATCAAGTGACAAAAACAAGCAAACGTGCAAACAAAATAATTCATTTTCATACTTGTCAATTTCACCTTTAGCATACTTCACATCATTTCGTCCGCGTTGCAAAAGATTCATATCTCCACCCAGTTTGCCGTTTGGGCAAAACTCATCCTACTAGTAGATGCTTGCATAACTCCCACTGAATTTCAAGACAATAACAAAGGTTCTATAGTTCTCATTGTACTGAATTTCTACGTTGATTCAGGAATATTGGTTATCACTTTAACTATTTACTACGAACAAAAATTCAATTATAAATGGGTTCAGAATCTTTCTAAGTATGAGCGATTCACAATTAGAAATTCTTCAATCATATGCATCCAGATGGTCTTAGCTGATATATGAAGTACTTCTATGACAAATTGAAAGTCGATCTCTTCATCATCAGTCTTAAATCTCGATCCCATGATATATTCTCATCATGTTCAAAGAATGAAAAAGAAAGAAACAGAATCTGTATGATCATATCAAAATGTTTTATCAATTAACTATCGATTAATAATTATTCTATAAATTGTTTCTAATATAATTTAATTCACACGATTGAATATTCATTAACTTAAACAAACAGCATAATAGGACATGCTTTTTTAATTGATGTTTGATTCTAAATCAGCTGCTAAATTTAGTTTCTTAATTGAGTAACAACTTTCGACCCACTGAGATAAATCAGAATACATTCCCCATAGAGGTTGTATTTCTCTGCTCTGTTCCATTCGATTTGAGTTAGTTTTCAATGGTGATCATCACACAATCAACAAATTTTTCTGAAATAAATTCAATCGGAAGTCGACATAATCGTTGATCATGAACAAGATATGGAAGAGATGCAACAGATCTCTCATAGATCTACGATAATAATCTATGCAGATTGATATCTATTCGTCATATTTGAGTTCCATAAAACATTATTACTTTGACAGCTGCGTAGAAATTTCTGTAGTTTTTAAGCTAAATCATCTGTACTACATCTAACTCAAACAACAAGAAAAATCGAGGTTGAACTATAATGAAACGAAATTTTCGACAGTTGATTGGAGAAGACCAACGACAAGTTTGTCCTTTTCAATCGAATCAACTCATTGTTTAACATGAGTCTCGAAGAAATGACAATCTTTCTTTGATTGATGGAGCACAATCAAAGGAGATAAATAATTAAAAAAAGTGATCTCATTATTTGAGAGATTTATTATGAGTAACTAACTGAACAATAGATATATATATAATATTCTCGAATACAAGTTGATCGATAATGATTGAAACCTTTTATTTTCAACGTTTGAAGACAAACTGGAATTTGTCGAATTTTTCATCTCTCAATTTTGTTGATCAATCATCGTTACCAACAATTGTCTTTGAACATTTGATTGAATGTCTATCTTTGATTACTCGTCAAAAATACAAGCCATATCTCTATTTTCACTAAAATTTATCGTTCGAATGACGTGAAGATCGTCTCGACATCGAAAACATTCGAAAAAACAACAATATATGCATATGTTTAATCACAAAATGGGCTTAAAGTATCCATCGGAAGTTCATATTACTATTACAATATTCAATTTGTTAGAATATCACAGATTCTGAGAAAATTGTTTTCTCACGAAAAGAGTTTTACATTTTCATATATCATCGACAATCAATTTAATATAAAATGAAATCGAGTTGAAAAATTGATTCTCTCAGAAAAACTAACCGAACCTATTGTTCTGCTGTGTTATTAAAGATGACTAGTTATGCTTCAAAAGTCTATCGTTAAGAAGTTTTCATTTATTATAGAACGAAATGTTACCGCTATCGGCAATGTAGATATAGAGATGGGATATGGGTTTGGGTGTTTGCGTGTGTCGGAGTAGTTAAAGTCCCCTTCATCACATAAACACCAACCCCCACACTCACACCACACACCGAAACCCACACCCACATCCATACACTAATTGAGAATCAATCAACACAAATGGCATCATCGACACGATACAGTCTCACGTGAGTCAAGGAATTTTTGGTTGATTGAAAATTTCAACTCCAGAGACTTTTTAATATGGGCCATCACACAAGGATAGTTAGCTTTATATCTGACTTTTGAAAGGATTAGCGATCTTTTTTCCGTAGAAATTCCAGCGGAATTACGTACAATAAAAACGCATCTATTTTTTCCGCTGGAGTCACGCAGTTTAGTGCTGTTCACTTTTAAAAGAATTTTCTCAAAGAATGTCCTTACTTGAAACTTGCAGAGAAGAATATTTTATACTAATTGAGTTAATTTCCCCATTACCGGTACGCATATCTTTGAATTGGTTTCTTTTGGTATCGGTTTTGGAAGATCCTTACTAAACTTCTGAGATAGAAAAGTAATCTGTATAGACGCGAATGACACGCAGCGATTATGTTTTCATGCAAGGATTCGTCCTGAAAAGAACAGTGTTTAAACCCCGACCGAATTCAAATTGTACTGGTAAAAGATGAGCTTCTAAATGATGAGAAAATTTTATTATGTCTTTGTCAGAATGGAAATAAATGTGTACCACTGCTCAACATTTTGCCAATGATTTTTCATCTCCATTTTCTCAGTGAGTGAGCGAATGTGAAAAAAAAAGTTATTCATCCATTCATTAGGAAATGCAGCTTCCATTTTGGAATGAAAACCAGGTTTCTGTTAAAGCACTTTTATTATAATGGAGAAAAGGAGAAGCAAAAGAAGCATCCGCTTTTTCTGTAGTCATCGAAGTGTTTATTCCAAGGGGGGAAAAGCATATTTCTGTATTTCTGTATTTCCGTATTTCCAGGTATTTCTACGTATTTCTACGTATTTCTGAAGTACAGAAATACTTAGAAATACGCTTTTCCCCCCTTGGTCTACTCTCACTCGAAGAATCTGGTTCAATTTTTGATAATCAAATGATTACAATGGCTGTTCTATCCTCTCATATTGTATTGATTAATCATAAAGGTGAATTAAGTTCTAGTCTTGAAAGACTTATCGGCATGAGTCTCTATGCAAAATTACAAATACAAAGTTCACCATTCAAATCCAAGTTGATGTTTGTTCTCCGTGATCAGATGGATCGAAAGAAAGATGTTTTTGTTGAACAATTAATAAAACTACGAAATAATTTACAAAATTCATCACGTTTTCTTCGTGTATCAATCGACAATGAACTTGAAATGCGCGAGGAAAATCTTGTTCTTCTTCCAAGTGCTTTTTCTGAAGATACCAATACTGATTTGAATCTCACTCAACGATGGCGCAATCAAACGTTTCCATCTGAAATTAATGAACTTCGTTCACAAATTTTTGGTGGATTAGCCGAACAAAGGACGAAAAACAATTTCGGCTACAAGAATTTTGATTATTTTTATAAGAAAATGAGCACAAATTGGAATTTAATCGATGAGCTTGGTGAAGGGCTACTCGAATGTAAGACACTATACCAATTGAGTGTGACAAATGAACTCAAAGAGATCGCAAAAAATATTGTCCGAGAAAAATCAGAACAACTCCTGACGAATGGACGAACGATGCTTAAAGAGTTGGTAACAAATCGACCGACTCCAAATCAAATATGTCCTGATATCTATATGAAAAGAGTTCTTGACATAGGTCTTCAAAAACTCGAAGATCTCGCAAAAGAGCTTGTGCACGAAGCCTATAATCAATTCCAATCATCCACTCAGCAAACTTATTATGCTGAATTACGAGTTAACATTCAGAAAAATATTGAACCATCAATTCGATGTAACCAACAACTCTTGCAAGAACAGTTCGAAGAAGATGTATATACTGCAGCGCGTGAAACTGCAACAGTTCAAGTTCAAAATCAATTACTTGAGAGTGCGAAAGCTTTTTTCGACCGTGAAATTCGTACGAATACTGATGTTGACGAACTTAATCAAGCTTTGGCATTAAAACATGATGAGTTAAAAACAAAATTTGAAGAAAATATTCAGTCGATGCAAAAATTTCAACAAGAGATTATTAATACAATTCTCAACAATTACAGTCGTTTGGTACTTTCACGTCGAGCCAATGCAAACACGAACGATAT
The DNA here is from genome assembly GCA_905329745.1 of Rotaria sp. Silwood2. Taxonomy (NCBI): domain Eukaryota; kingdom Metazoa; phylum Rotifera; class Eurotatoria; order Philodinida; family Philodinidae; genus Rotaria; species Rotaria sp. Silwood2. The sequence continues at coordinate 36,393 of CAJNSZ010000451.1, forward strand.
TTACAACCGGTGTCTGCTTTTTAACATAAACAGTTACAACAAAAAATGCATCGATCTTGATAATATGTTTGACTTAATCAGTAAATATTTGTCATCGAAACAAAAGGATCAATCATTCATCAGTAAACTAACCGGATTGTTTAAGTCATCAACGCGTGATTCACAACATCCTTTAGAGTGGTTTCGGGATCATCGTGCTGATGAGCTTAATCGAGAGATTCTTCGACATATTATCGAACATCTCATGCCAGATCTCCATCAAAATCTTGTTGGAATGGTCTCAAATATGAAATTAGCTTATTCTGACCCTCAGACAATAACAAATCTGGTAAATTATGTAGACAATGCGATGAACGCACAACGATCATCGATTCAAAAATACTATCGTTCGATTAATTTGCCTCAAATTACTGCTGATCTCATTTTCATTGCACTTAGACTTCTTATCGATGAAGCCATACGTATTTCGGAAGAGAAACATAATGAAATGCGAAAAGCTCTTGGAGGATTAGAAAAATGGATGGCTAACATCAAAGAACAATTTGTTCTTATTCGTGATTCGGATCAACAAAGTCGAAAATTTGCTGATGACTTTCTCAATCAAGTTTTCGAAGAAATCATGAAAGTCTCTAAAGAGACAGTAAATGAAGCAATTCGAATGAGAATCACTGGAAACTCTCATATTGATCCGGAGAAAATCGCTCGTAGTGCATATGACAGTAGTATTGGTTCGAATCCACCGAATGGCGACAGGATAATGAAGTATGTACTAGATATCAATCGATATTATATAGAACTAGCATTAGAAAATGTTGAACTCAGTGCTCAACATATTGTCGCCTCAGAAATTCTTAGTTTACAAAAGTTAGTAAGTAATTGCATCGACACGGCTGTTGATGTAGTGAAAACTCACGAATGTCGGAACGTTCAGCAAGTTTATCGATCGATTACTCAAGCTTTACACGCTATTTTATCAAGTTTTAAAATGGAAAATCTTGTTGGAATTTCGGCCGAGATTCAACAACCCGATCAGTTTCGTCAGCGATTTATGAAAATCAGCAATCAACGAGAAAAACTGACGCAAAAAATCACTAATAGTCAGGATGAATTCTATCAAGAAGCAAAGCATGCATGCCGCATGCTGATTACGCAGCGACTTGGCTGTCAAGCGTGTTGCCCTGGTTGCGGAACAAAGTGTGATAATTGTCAACTGAATCATGACCAACACAGTAGTGCGCCTCATATAGCCATGGTATTCAGGGGCTGGAGATGGGTAGATACTGCGTGTCCAACATTAGAGCTTTGTTATCAGAAATGGCGGAGTGGTGATTCACTTATCGTCGGAGGCGACACATTCTCACCACGACGCACGTATTACGAACAACGAGCACCACAATGGCTCGATGATCTCGACGAAAAAGCTAGATCAGGCGACATGCATGATACAAATATGCCTCCATTTGAGCAACGGCAAGCTTGGATGGCTGTTCGAAAAGCACTTGTGAGCCATTATAAAATCAAAGATTATTCGTCCTACGATAATCAACACTACCCTTTATCGATAAAGAGTTTACCAGCTGGTTATGAGCCTCAATGGACTAATATCAGTTAGACATCGAACAGCCAAAATAGACTTTTTATCATGTTCAATCTCGAAGTTGTATTCATCTGCTAGTAGAACATTTGGATGTCGGTGTGGGTGTGAGAAAAGACACTATTAACATACCTCACACTCACACCCGTTTACTGCATTTTATTTTTTTTATTTTAATATTTAGATGTAGCTTAGATCTATTTAAATTTTTTTAAGTTTATGGAAATTCGATTTAAATTCAAAATAAATTTAAGTTCTTATGCGAAATAATTTTAAATTTAATTCATTAACAGTTTATTTCTGAGTTTAATAAATTTTTTGTCAATGTAGATTAATCACTACTAGTCCCTCATGTAAAACGATAGATCAATCGTCGTTTGACAATCACTAACCACATCACCATTTCACAAAAAATATTATAGTTCAGTCAATTATTTTTCTTATGTGCTTGTCTATATTCATTCGCTTTTCAAGAGTCAGTTCGAGTTCGGTTTGAGTTGATTCGAAATTTGAGCATACCGCGCACAATATTGCTTATACAATAATATTATGAATAATACTTTTATGTATCTTATCAACCTTTCTATATCATTTTCTTCTTCTTTTTTTCAAATCAGTAATAGAAATGTTTAGTGAGACGTTAGTGCTACTATTTTTATTACAAAGAAGAAAAAAATAAGGTGAAACATAAAGGCATAAATAAGGTCTGGTTGTTTCCTTTTTATACGATAAACATTAACGTTAGTGAAAATATTTGATGTATCATTGTTGAACACGTTGATTTGATTCAAGTTGTTGAATACGTTGATTTGCTTCGCGTAATGCTACGTCAAGAGACATTGCTTGTTCTTGTAAATTAGCTGCTCGTGCTTCTGTTTCACTATATAAAATCAAAAAAAATTATCAATAATATTTATTAGACAAAAATAATTCAATAAGCTTACCCTAATTGTTGTTGCAATTGAGCAATTGTTCGTAATGCATCAAAACCGACTTTAGCTGATTTCGAAGCTATTGAACTAGCTCTATCGTCATCAGGTGATCGTCCTAATCGACGTCGTTCTGTTAGACCACCACGACTTATTGCTTCAAAAGATACATGTTCAACTCCTACTGTTTCATCATCGTCCTATAAAGATGTAATAAACAAAAACAAAAATCTTCAATCTAATCGATTTACTTTTCGTCTTTCTGTTGACATATCAGGCCAATCTGATTGATCTTTTGTTGATGGTTTTTCAATTTCACGTTTTGGTGGACTTGTATCGACTATACTTTCATCACCAGTTAATTCAGATAAGAGAACTTTTGATGTATAGATCCAATCATTGCATTCATCCTATAAATAAATTCATCTATATTTTAGATGCATAAAAACAAAAACAAATATATATGTCATTTATATGCAAACATTCACAACAGAAAGAGGGACAATAATAAATAATACCTGTAGAAGTGGCTGTAAAAATAATTTTTTTGTTCGTAAAATCTTTTTTTTTTTACTTTAATGAAATGAAATTTTTCATTACCTGCATACGTTTAAGATCAAGTACTTCTTTTTCTGCATCATTTTCTTTACGCATTTGTTTAGTAAACATTTCTTCAGCGGTTAATGCTGCACAACATCTAGAAAAAAAAGAATTCTTTTTTTTAAATAAATCAGAATTTCGCCTTTCAAATGCTGTCATTTACTTCACAATATATTTCGTTATGGAATTTAATTGTTCACATAAAGTTTTTTGCGTTTTAATTAAATTTTCAATTGGTATACGACTTGCTTCCAGATGATCATGTCCTTCTTGAGATAATGTTGATTGATTAGGAGCTAGATCAATAAGAATTTGAATAAGCCAATGAACCATATTTGAATCAAGTTGAAGAGTCTTTAGATGAAAAAAAAAAACAAAAAAGATTAATAACGTATTTATTTGATAATCAAAATAATTTACTTCATCCGAAATACGACCATTATGGCTTTCAGCATAATGACGAAGAGAAACCAGACCTTTATTAGCTTGTTGTAATACTACTGAAGCTTGCACACTAAAAGAAAAAAAGTTTTAAATAGTATCCTATCTTTGATTATTTTAATGATAAATATTTTTTTGTCATTCTAAGTTTCTTATTAACTAAAATTGAAATCTTGATATCAATATGATAGTTCAAAGGTGAACTCTTTTGTTTGTCTATAGAACTTCATTTATTCTCATATTCACTGTTGGGTAATAAATAAAAGGACTACTGAAGTATAAGAATTAAAAATTGAATCGCTTAGATCGTGATCGACATCTTAGTAATATTTCCGCTCCATCGTAGACCCTGATAAATTCATTTGAGGTCAGGAATATCATTCCAATCATATAAAATGTCTAGCTCGAGATCTTTATCTTTTCATGAGATATTCATCGAACAACAATCAAAAATAATTAATTTGGTAACCCAAAATTCCCTATTAGGCTTCATTCTATATATCTTATTTTAATGGGTAGCAGTTAATACTTACACATTTTTTGTCTCATTTTCTTTTTTTTCTCCACCGGTATCATCATGATTATCTTTTGTTGATTTTCCAACAAAAGTCACTGCTTTATTCATTGTTTCAAGCCATTCATCCATTTGTGAATAAAATGCTAGCCATTCAGCTTCACTTGTTTTTCCTCCGCTATAAGCATATGTATTAAATTTACCACTCCATGATTCAAGTACATTGCTAAAAAAAATTACTGATTGTGCTAAACCATTTTCACCTGTCATTCGTATACGATATTGTGAATGTAAAAGAGAAATATTCTAGGAAGAAAAAATATAAATAAATTTTTGAAAAACTTTTTTTTTCTGTATAATTGGTTTCAAGAAATTCTTACATCAAATAGATCTCGAAGTACTTGTTGTTCACTATGGTCTCCACTATTTGTTGATGGATGACGACTAAGTAATCGTTCTGTCATTTCAATCCATTTTTTTAATTGTCTATCAGCTTTTTTCATACGTTCTTCATTAATAAGTACAGTATCACCACCAAATTTTTCTATTTCACGTGTACATGAGTCTTCCCAAAGTTTTATTTGAGTTAAATATTCAATTGTTCTTCGTTGATCAGGTATCTGAGTGAATTTTCCTTCGGCATCACTTTGAACGAAAAACATTTAAAAAAAAAGAATTTTTTTTTCTTCTTTAAAACATACAAATGATTTTGTCGAAATAAATCTCGAAGTGTTTCAATAGATTTACTAAGACGATTAAGATTTTTTATTGTTTCAAATTCACGTTGTTCTTGTTCACGATCAAATGTTTCAATTATTTCACGCCATAAATTTGCAGCTTTTTGTACATCTGTTAATTCAATTGTATCTTTATCCATAAGATAAATAGAAAAATGACTGGCTAATGTATACCAAGTTTGTTCAGCAAGACTTAAACGTTTTGATGTAGCTAATTTATGTTCGACAATAACCTTTAAAAAAAAAGAACAAATCTTTGTTTTAAATAGAGGACCACGTTAGATTTGGTAGACTATTGTGAACCAGAATGCCATGTATGAAAGTTTTGATGTGTTATAGGTCGATACACTGGTTATAATGCTTGAGGGATATGATAGAGTAGTTATAGACAATTGTAATATCATATAGTCAATAAATGACCTAGACCTAAGAAAAGGGACTATTTTTCGGTATGACGAAAGCAACCATGAAAAATATTCATCATAAAAACTTGAAGAACACATATAACTATATGGAATTAATTTGTAAAAACAAATTTGCATAAGTTTGTCTTCGAATATCCTATGGATTATAATGTCTCCGACTACTCTATTATATATCCACCAAGCATTATAAACAATGTATCGACTTTTAGCATATCCAAATTTTCATATAACTTGATTTTTTTATATACTATTCGATGCAATGTAATTTTCTCTACAAAACCACATATATGACATCGTTGTTCAGAATAGATCACCAAACCCGATGAGCTCCATTAAAAAACACATTTACTTTGAGAGCAATTGTATGTGCTGCTCCACGCCATAATTCTTTTTCGGATGCAATAACATTAATTTGTTTTTCCAAACGTTTACGTTGTAAATCATATAATTCATGATATTCAGTAAGAAGTGAAGCATTTTTTTGAGATTCAGTTAAAGCTGTTTGAAGCTAAAGAAAATTTTGTTTGTTTTTTTTTGGTATTTACAACTATCAATAATTAAACGAGCAAGTAAACAGCACTAAGCGCTTACTGTGATATTAAACAAAAAGTGTTAAATTACTAGAAGTGGATGGATTATTAATAGAAGAAAAAAACAGAAGGAAGACGACAATTAATTCTTACATCTCTTTGAGCTATTTCAGCTTCTTCAGTAACACGTCGATCATGTTCACGAACATCTTCCAATTCTCTACAAGCAAGAATAAACAAAAGATAAGCATTATTATCATCTTCTTGATTATGAGATTAATTATGTTTACATGTCACACAACAAGTGTATGTATGTATGTGTGGGCTAGAATTGAATTGTTCGAGAATTGCTTCAATAACTAACGCGTAATAGTAACATATGGACAAAGGTAAATAAACTATATACATAAAGCAATGATGGCTTTCTCTTCATCAAGGCATTAAAGAACATACGAGTGGTATTGTCACATACATATATTTATAGTTATGTCGACTACATCTTCATCTCATCGAATTGTTAAACCTAAACCTATTCGATGTAATCCATTGCCTATACAAGGTAATTTACTTGAAAAAATAAACTATAGAAATTTAGTCATTTTTCTTTGTTGAAAATTTTTTTTAATTATTTAACGAAAAAAACGTAGAATTCGTATTAAAAGAAGCTGATATTTTACTCTTTTTAGAATCCTAATTAAAAACTTCAAGCTATTATAATATATGAAGATTAACAATTAAGAAAAAGTCATATAATATTTACCGTAATCAATGATAATTAGCTTATAAAAAGTTTTAATTACTGAATAGTAATTAATATGCAGAAATGTATTAGATAAAAAGTCACTCTAAAGAAAAAGTAATTTGTAGTCTATCAAAATCTTCTCCAGATGTTTATCTATTGGAAGAAGTGTCTGTGAATACTCGTTCGACAAAACTGAATTACAATGAATGGCTATCAATTCACTGAGACTATAACTAACGAGGAAACAATCACAGGTTAAAAGAGTTTGCTCCCATAAGCCTTTGGAGCTAGGGTTATAGCCGCTGCACTGAATTTCGACCTAAGATTCTGCCCGTAGACTAGTTCTAATGACCTTTAGAACATTCCGAAAGTTTCAGTCAAAAAAAAATGGTTCTTTTTCGAAATTCTCAACAAAGGAACTTTTTTGTTGTCACCGCATACAATTCCCAGAGATAGACTTTTGACAGAATCGATTTCGAAAACTATTCTATTTTAATAATGTTTAATATTTGTTTGTTCTAGTTGATTTAAAAACTTGTGATTATGCAACTTTATTGCGTGTTGCAAAAGTTTCAAATACAAATAAAATTGATCGTTCATCAATACAACCAAATTCATCAGATAATATATCTCATGATAAAAAACGTACACGTATTCTTTTTACATCATGGCAAGTTGCCGAATTAGAACGTTTATTTGCTGAACAAAAATATGTTTCAGCACAAGAACGTTCTGTTATATCAATGCGTATTGGTTTATCACCGACACAAATTAAAATATGGTTTCAAAATCGTCGTTATAAATCAAAAAAAACAACAACATTATTTTTACATACAACATAAGTGTACCAACAGTTGTTTTAAATTGAATTAATTGTTCAGCTAAACGACGATCAAGTGCACGTTGAGCAATTAATTCTTCATGTAAACTAGAGCAAAGAAAAGAAAAAAAAAAACATTGATTTAAGTTTTTCTTTTTTTTTTTTTTTTAATAAAATAATATATAATAAAACCTTTTTATTTGTCGAGGTACACGTGATAATAAAGATGAATAGCGTTCACGTAATTTACTTAATAGTTCACCACGATCTTTACATTCAACACTGACCTTGATGAAATAAGAAAAAGCGAAGATAAATAAATACATGAATGTAATAAATTTACTTGACGAATTATTTCATGAAAGACAATATTATAAATATTTTGTTCTTCTTTAATCAATTCAAGTAAATTATGAAGCTACAACAAAGGAAAAAAAAAATTATTTTTTGTTTAGTCAAATATAAATAATCCTATTTAAGAAAAAAAAAAACAAATCAATACTTGAGTTTGTCCATGTAGATCACTGTCTTCAATAGTAATTTTTTCTAATAAAGCATCCATTGTATGTCTTAATTTTAATACTTGTGTTCGTCCAACTGGTTTTCTAGAAAAAATAAAAACTCGAATATCATATCGAAATATTCAAATTAAGTATCTTACAAAGATGGAAATACAGTAACATGGTTGACATGATCTTCAGTAACAGTTGTATGTTTTCTATTAGAATAAAAATAGAAATTTATGAGAATAATTGATTCAAAACAAAATTTAGACACACAAATAATTACTCATCATGAACTTCGATGGGTGTAACACCGATATTTTTAACTAGACGAAATTCGTCTGGTATTATTGATTCAGGTAATACTATATCCTAGATTCAAATATTATGAAATTTGATATATATATTATACGTATGAACATATAACAAACTTGTTGTTGTTGTAGTTCATTTCGTTTAGCTCGAATCGCACTTTTATCAGTAGTTCGTTGCTGAGCAGATGTCTTATTTTGTTGATCTTGCGTTGAAATAGTTGTTGCAACTTCGCATAAAAATGATATATCACTAAATAAACAGGACATATGTTTTATCTATTAACATAATAACTCACTGTCCAGCTCCACATGTACATGGATTTTGTTCAAGTAAAAAACGATATTTTTCTCGTTGTTTCGGATAATTCCAAGCATTATCTGGACGACGTGCAACTGACTATATAAAAAAAACAAAAAAAACTTCAAAATCTTGACAATAATAATACTAAAAATATGAATTTCTCTACAGGTGGCATTGGTCTTAAGAGTTTATTTGCATTTGATACACCAGGTGGTCCTAAATATTCAGCTGGTAAAGCTGTTTGACGTAAAGTAATCATAAGTTCTTGTGGTAAAAAATCATTTTCCGTCCGACCAGCAGGTCTTTGTGACTGTCCTAAAATATTACATAGGAAAATTCTCTATTATTAATAAAACACAGAGAATATTAAAACAAGAAGAAGAAAAAAGACCTCGAAGTTGTGGTAAAACACAAGCATTATTTGATTTATTTGGATTAGTTTCTTGTTGTTGAACTTCGACAATGCTCATTGTAAATTAATAGTCAAAATATTACTGAATTTGTAATTGTCGCTTCCTCTCTAATCAATAGCTATCATTGATATATGATTCACTCTTGACAACAACCTCTATGAAAAAAAAACAAATTCAAATGAACCAAATTTAAAAAAAAATCAATAAAAGTTTTAGTAAACTAAGTTTTAAAACTAAACTAAAGGAAAAGTTTCTTATAAAAATAATGTTCGATCGTAGCGCCCTCTTATTCGATTGGTCATTATTTCATTTGACCTTTATTTGTTTCATTGATCTATCTCTATCTGTTTAAAAATAACATATTGTATTGAATAATTCAAATAAATTTCTAATGGAAAATTTAACAGAAAAAACTCCTTCATCAACATCATCTATTGATGAACGAGATTTAGTATTATCAATGCGTAAACTTGATTTAATTAAAGAATTAGGGTTTGTTATTTTTAACAGTTAATATTCAAACTGATTTCTTAAGTTTTGTTATTATTTTTTTTTTAAATAGAGAAAAACAAAATCAATTACAACGTATTCAAACAAATCTTAATCAAAATACAGATTTAGTTACACGTGAAAATCAAGTTTTACGTGAATTTCGTAAAGAACTTGATATGCTTGTACAAGAACGTATGTCACATATTGAAGAATTACGATTAATTCATGCAGATATTAATATTGTATAAATGACATAAAATTTTTGTGTTTTCTTTTTTTGTTCATTTTTATTTATTTTGTATTTCTAAGATGGAAACAACAATAAAACAAGCTGAAGAAGAACGAACAAGAATATTACAAGAAAGTAAGCGTCTTCTAAAAGATTATCAACCAATGAAAGAACAAATAAATAAATTACGAGACATGCTTAATCTTGAAAAAATTGCTGACAATGAAGACGATGAAGCTGCTTTAATGACAATGCAGTAAGTTAAATTTGTATACAAACAAAGAGCAATATTTGCATTAGCTTTTAGCACTTAGGCCGATGTTTTAAATGTGATATGGTCCGATGACATTAGCTCTTTTAATATTGGCGATATAAACAGAAGAAGCGTGATAATTAGGATATCACTCTAGAAGATAGGCACACTGTCACCCTCCATACTACTTATCGTTTCGTATAATTGTGCTACGTCAGATAAGATGCATTGATGGTTCATTAAAGCTTCTTAATAAATTCTGATCGAATTTGAGATTTTAATTATGAGATACATCTTCTTTGTTTATATTACTATTATAAAAAGAGATAATATAGCATTGAAAACATCGTCTTAATGAGAGAATTATTGGAGATGAAACCTCAGTCATTACCTAGGGGTTTGGTAAGGCTTGAAGAAATCTAAAAGCATTCTTCTTCGGTAGTTATAGCCGTTACACTAGACTTTTTATATCTGGGACGATCTTTATAAAAAAAAACTGAATAAATGAATTTTGGCCTAAAACTTTGTTCATAGTCAGCTCTTGAAGTCATTTGAGTCTCGTAAAAATTTCAGCGAAAAAAAGTGATTTCTTCTCGAGGAGAGATCACCTTTTTTTAGTTCAAGTTTTGTGCCAAAGGTAACAGTCATAACTACAAAAGACCAGCGCATACGAAGAATCCTTCTAGATTTGTTATTAATCTCAAGCATGAGGTATCATCTCGGATAGTACTCTCGTAAGTATTGGAAGCTCATATAGATATAATTGGATAGAGATCACTCTTTGTTTATATATATAAACTATTTTTCGTTGAGCTTCAAAACTCAAGGAACACTATTTATACAACAAAGAAATCTGTTTTGTTTTTCATCTAGGTTTATTGCTCAACAACCATCGGATCATGATCTGATAGCATCAAATCGAAATTCAAATTTATCTACAACAACAACATCGGATAATACTCATGAACAACATCATTCATTAATTGCTCCATTTCTTCATTCATCACAACAAACGAATAATTCAATAAGTACTGGTCCGATTTCAACGGGTACATCAAATAATAATCAATCTCAAGCATCAGGAATTAATGTATCGAAAGTACTTGGTGGTATGGGATCTAATATCGATCGATCAGCATTTAGACAACAACCACCACCAATGAAGGTAAACTATTATTTTCTGATTGAATGAAACCTTTCGCCACGTTAGAATCCACAATCACTTCAGTCATTTATGAAAACATTATAAAAAGTTTATTATCATAGCGAACACGAGTTAAATAAGATCGGGTAAATTTAATGCTTGGACAAATAGCATGACAGGTAACTCAAATTAGTTATCAGATCGAAAGAGCAAGATGTGTTTGTAGATAGTCTAATTTCTTGAAAACTGTCATTTATTAACTTGAAATTCTACAAATAAAATGTCTGCTGATCAATTTCTAAGAGTTAGATTGGTTACTATTTTTAGTAACATTAATGCAGATATTAATACACTTGGTCCTGTGTGCCGATGAGAACTGTCATTCTACCGAATAAATGTTCTACTTTTATTTATTGACTTTATGAAATTTCCAAAAACTTCGCATAGTGAAGTTTTCTGATTGCTATCAGTTACACAAGGGTGCAAAATTTTGACAAAGAAAAACAATAAAATTAAGCTATTTAATTCTGATTGTTCAGTTTTAATGATAGATCACAAGTCACTTTAGTCTTTTTCAATCGATTAGAAAAGATGCAGCTTATTTCGAAGTCTGATATCTATGTACTAGAACAACAATTGTCTTGTTGTTAAAACTTTTATATTATTCAGTAATCATTCATTAAGCAAGACTGTTCGTTGCTTTTAAATAGAATCAACAAAAAAATTCCTTATCATTATGAAGAAATAATTCAGAGAGATCAAGAAGTATTACATTTGAATATAAATACAGAGATTTAGTGAATGTTTCCAATTGACCATAAAATCTTACATCAGAGTAAGTTATAGCTGCTTTAAAAATTTCCCATAATCCGATATAATTTTCATAATATTTCGCTAAATTGAAAATGTGAATACCAATATTCAATTATCGTTCACCAGCAAAATCATCTAACGAGGTCACATATGTAAGTGTAAAATCGCTTTTGAGTCGGGACTATGTGCATCATGTAGGCGTTAGTGAGACTAGAAAAAGCCCAAAAGGATAAGGGCTGCTAGGCCTATCTTCCCGAGTTATGACCGTTTTATTGAATTTTTTACCCAATGCAAGGTACTTCGAGGCAAATCAAAGGAAGGAATTTTGAGCAGAAATTTTGCCCATAAGTAGGCCTAATGATCCCTAGAATGTCCTGAAAGTTTCAGCCAAAACGAATGTTCCTTTCTCGAGATATTGGACTTACAAGAATCTCGAATTTTGTGAACTGCCTGTGACAGGTGGCTATTTAAAAAAATTGAATATCTTAAGAAGAGAACATTCATTTTGGCTGAAACTTTCAGGACATTCTAGGAATCATTAGGCCTACTTATGGACAAAATTTCAGCTCAAAATTCCTTCTTTCGATTTGCCTCGAAGTACCTTGCATAGGGTAAAAAATTCAATAAAACGGTCATAATTCGGAAAGATAGACCTAGCAGCCCTTGTTCTTTTGGGCTTCTTCTAGACTCACTAACGCCTACATGATGCGCATAGTCTTGACTCAAAAGCGATTTTACACTTACATATGTTACCTCGTAAGAATCCATTCCATGCAGTAAATCTTTACTTTTCACATACCACTTCTTCACCCTTGCGAGATACTGTAGGCGTTTTAATCATATGTTCAAAAATTGAGATTTGTAAGAAATGAAATAAGAACCACATTTTTGTCAAGTATGGAATCAATTTGAAATTTGTTCAATGTCTAATATCATTCTTTATTTTAGACTTGTCAATCATGTCAACAACAAATTCATCGCAATGCACCTATCTGTCCTATATGTAAAGCTAAAAGTCGTTCACGTAATCCAAAAAAACCGAAACGTCGCCATATAGATGTTAATCCTCAATAATAACAAATAAAATTTTGTACAAATCTCGACCTTTTTTTCTTGTCAATGTATATTTTCCTGATCAAATCGTTGTTTTTTGTCGTCTTTTTGAATCTCTCTTATGTACGCAGTATAAATGTTTATCATTATATAAATATTTCATTAATTGTAGATTTAAAACAATGGCTCGTCGATATGATACACGTGCAACGATATTTTCTCCTGAAGGTCGTTTATATCAAGTTGAATATGCTCTAGAAGCTATATCACATGCTGGTGCTTCATTAGGTATTCTTGCTGAAAATGGTGTTGTACTTGCCGGTGAAAAACGTAATATAAGTCCATTACTTGATGATGTTAAATATTCAGAAAAAATTTATAAAATTCATGATGATCTTTGTTGTTCTGTTTCTGGTATAACCAGTGATGCAAATGTATTAATTAATGAATTACGTCTGATCGGACAACGGTTTGTTTGACAAACATAAATCTCAAAATATTTTTTTTTTTTTTTTTATTGGTTTTAGATATTTATTAACTTATCAAGAACCGGCACCTATAGAATATATTGTTTCACGTTTATGTAATATAAAACAAGCATATACACAATTTGGTGGTAAACGTCCATTTGGTGTATCATTTCTTTATATGGGTTGGGATAAACATTATGGTTATCAATTATATCAATCAGATCCAAGTGGAAATTATGGTGGATGGAAAGCAACATGTGTTGGTCATAATTCACAAACGGCTATATCAATTCTTAAACAAGAATATAAAATAGGTGAAACACAATTAAATGATGCATTACGTTTAGCTATAAGAGTATTTAGTAAAACTCTTGATACAACTAAATTAACACCGGAAAAAATTGAAATAGCCGTTTTAGAACATGATGATAAAATAAATCAAACAACAATTCGAATGTTAAAAGATGATGAATTAACAACATTAATTAAACAGTATGAAGATGAACAGAGTAAATTAGAAGCCGAAAGACAAAAACAACAAGCAACAACTAGTACATCAACAGTTGAAAAAGATAAAAAATAAACAAGTAGATTAATTGAAAAGAAAAACAAATTAACTAACAAATAAAATTATTCAACATTCAATCATGAATTTTTTTTTCTTTGATTATTGCGTTTGTGTTGGTTCTTTTTCTTTTATTTGGAATATAAACTAAGAAATAAGATTTTTTATAATTTGGTATTATTATGAAGAAAGCAACAATTATATATTTCATTTTAGGAAACTGAAGAATATTAGTATAGATAAACGAGAAATAATAGTTACCATCAATGTAATATGAATTGAATACACCTTTCCTTACTATCAAGAATCAAGATCCACGTTGCACATTTGTTTTCACGATTGTCGAGACTGTTTTCTATAGAAATACGAATGATTTAAGCTTTGTGGTTAGTACAGACACATCAACATAATTCCTGGATATGAAAATCGACTCAACTCTCAGATTTCAATATGGATCGTTATATCAGGAGTAGTTTCTCGGTAGTTATTATGTGGAAAGTAGCAATGATACAGCGTCTGCTAATTTCAAGAATATTGATTATCTTGGAGACGACTATTTTTTTTCTTCATTTAAGTTTTTTCACAGTCGTAAAGTATTGATTATTCTAGTAGACATTGATAATCAAAGATTTCTATTAAATGAAATCTTACAACATTGGGAACAGGTTAGAAATTAGAGAGCCATGATATCACATACTTTCAGACGCGCTGAAAAAACGTTTTTGTACATTCGAAATCTGCTCATTTTGTCCTCTTTTTATAATTTTGCATGACTTACCGTTTTGTTACGTTTTATATCATGTAGAAAATGAAAAAAAAGTTTATAACACTAATAAATTTTTTCTCTAAAAGTAATTTAACTATGTCTTCGAATATGTAGAGAGAAAAATTCTTCATTTAAGCAAAAAGTTCAATTTTAGTTGAACTCTATATGCTATTAACATTTGGAATATTTTATCATAGAGTAATCGATCTAATAAATTCAAATTAGGAGAATTTTAAATTTGTAGTTAGATATTCCAGAGAAAGAATTAAATTACATGTTTTATATTTGATCGATGTTTTTCAGATGACTTATTTACATAGCTTATAGGTAAAGAAACGAGAATTAAATGTTAAGATAAATCTATTTCATTATTTTAAAAAAACTATATACAGGATAGACCAAAAGTTACTTAAGCATGAAGAAAAACTTGATTATCTCTATCATATTGTGATTACATGAAGTACATCTTTTTGTGTACCCAAAAAGTGCGTACACTCTAGAATCGGTCAGTATGTCCGTCCGGCCGTTTACAGAATAACTTTCGAAAGGAGAGTCAGATCATGATGAAATTTTCTACACAGTTCAGTCTTAACAATGTCTCGGTCGAGTTCGAAGATGAGAAGGATCCGTCACGAAATGGCTGAGTTATCGAAAAAATTGTCATTATTGACCAGACCATCCCTGAGGGGGGGTGGGGCGGTACAGGGATTTAAAAAAAAAAATATTTTTCTCAAAATTATTCACAACATATATAAATCGACTCAGTTTTTAACGCTGATTCCGAATCTGATATTAGTTTTGAACCAAATAGTAGCTTTCTAACAAAACATCGCCTGAAAAAGGTCTCAAAATGCACAAAAACTGCATCCAGAAACCAAATTGCCTAGATGTGTCTCAGATGACCAGTAGTTTTGGGGTTTCCCAAATGCCTGATTTTGTAGCTAGTCAAAAGGACTATCGAAAGGTAAAAACCCTAACTCGATAGCTATTAATATTGGTAATTTATTAGGAAAATCCTGATGCCTGTATCTATGATATATCTCTTATAGATTGATGAGGTTGCTTACGATCGTAATCCTGCTAGATACAAACGCAAATCCATTCAAAAATAACTCTTCTTACCCAATTTTCCAAGCTAAACACGAATCTGAACTCAATTCCTGTGATTTCTAAAGATATAATATCACTGTGAGAGTAGAGTCAGTGGTCACCGGATAGGGTCGCATACAGTATGGTCCATGCTAACTTAGCACGTCTGTATTTTCTCCTTGCAATTTAGTGATAAAAAACACAGTGAATATACCTTTTCACTTTTTGAAGTACACATAACACTCGGATTTAAATCCGAGGTTTTCGCATTTATTTACAGTTAATGAAGGAATGTTCATAGTTTATATTCATAAAAGAAAAACAATACAAAAAAAAACTGTTTTGTAATATTACTTTTGACATGTATATCGATTAGTGGTTTTCATAAGTATCGAGAAGAAAAAATCAGTCTGTTTATTATTTTGTTCACAAATAAATAGGACACAACATTTATAATCAACATTCGACATAATTCTGCTGACTGACGAAATGTACTTTTCATGAAAACGTGTTGATGTTTCAAATCGACGCGAAATAGAAGAACAAGTGACCATAAACCAAAACACTAAGTATTTCACAGAATTATGATGTGGTTAGGAACATCAAAAAATAGTCCTACGTCTCTTCAGTTAGATTTAAATCTGATCAAATATGATCTAATGAAAATTATATTGAAGTTATTCTGTCACATGTGGAATTTGAAGACAAACAGCTTTTGAATGACGATATCATCGATCAACAAGAAAAAATGATGTCATATACACATGAGGAACAGAATACTATTTTGATCAATTGTATATTTTGATTGAAACCTATCTAATTCAAACAGCAAAACAGATTATAATGCTTCAGGTTTGCAAGACAAAGTATGCTCTACAATAAAAGTGAATTGAAGCTGTTCCAAGACACAAACTAAAAATTGCACTACAAATGTTATTCTACCTTGTACACGAGAACGAAAATTTGAACATATATTCGGAAATATGAAAGAATTTGGATTTTAACTAACTGTTTCTGGCTCTAACCTGTTGTCTTTTATTTCTATAGAACTCTACTAGGTTCTTCTATAGACAAAAAATCTTTTGAGAACCTTTCATTTTTTTTTGTGGTTGATTATCCATGTTCGTAAGTATTTTGTCGTTTTCAGCAAAGATGTTCATGGCGGTGCGGCAACGATAGATTTCTAAATGTGATGGATATCGTTGGTTAGTAGAATAATCCACTAGCTTTTGTTGTAAAAGCGACCGATCAGTTGAAAACCTTCCTTCATGAATATAAATTACAAAGTATCCCGAGGGTACTGAAATTATTCTTCACGAAAAATTAACTTTTGAGTATCTTCAATAAATTTAATGGCTCATTACACTTCATTGCATTGTTTTATTTTTCATAAACTTATCTTTATCAAACATTTTTCTTCGTTTGAAAATACACAAAAAAAAGAAAATCCTTTTTTTTTTTTTTTTTTGTACACTATTATAATGGAATAAATGACCAATAATAACAACAGTAATAACAACAACAAACAGAATGAGACATGAAATATATTTAAGATTTTTTTCTATTTGTATTGCTTCGATTAGTTGAATAACTGTTTCGTTTAGATTTTCTTTGTTTTGATGATGATGATGATGGTGGTGATAATAATGATAATGATGATGATGATGATGGTTTATCCATAAACCAATTGATATGCCGTTCATAAAATTCAATTAATAAATCCGGTACAAGTTCTTTTGCTTTTTCATTTGAAATAAAAAATAATTTTGTTGGACAAGTTTTACATTGTAAAAGAAATTCAAGTTGTTCAGCTGGTAAACGTGAACGTGTTATTGAAACAATACGTTCTGGTTCAAGTGAAAGATAATCGATTGTATTATTTTGTACTTCCATTCGTTCTTGTCTTTGAATATCATTAGCATTCTCATCAACCATACTTGATTTATTATGAATAGAATCAACTCGAGCTCTTTTCTTACGAGTAAATGACGTCGTTTTTGTTCGTTTTCTACGGCGTTTCATGTTAGATTTTGACTAAATAGAAATAAACTTTATCTTATTTTAATCTATTCTTATTTAATATATTACCTCTGAATTATTATTTATTAATTTTGATTCTTCTAGATATAAGGAAAAAAAAAAAAGAAAAATATTTTAGTATATATTTTTTGTTTTCTACTAATTAGTTTTATTTTCAATATACCATTTTCAGTATCATTATTTGTAGATATGCCATTTTCTTTTTCATCTAAATTTCAAAATAAAGATATAATAAATTCTTGTTTCTTTTTTATTTTGAAAGCTTATCATACTATGAATATCGGACAGTAATGATTTATCAGTACTCGGATTTTCATCCATTATTGTAGCAGTTGATATATGAGTGGATGGTAAACAAGAATTGTTTGCTAGATCATCCATGCTTACATTGTTTGAAGAGACTGAAAAATTTTTGAAAAAAAAAAAAAAAAATTATAAGAACTTTTTTGTGTATATCAAACTAATTGAAAATAAAAATATATAATCCTATTGAATAATATGTTAATCGCAAAAATAAAGTTTTTTCTATGCAAAGCAATAAATCAAATAAATAATATGTATAATCATCGAATAAAAAGATTTTCTTTTTTTGTTTTACTTGAATAGAGCAGTTAATCTCACTGTATATGTATAGATATGAGAAATAAGTTTACTTTGAATTTCTTCAAAATTTAAATCGCCCTAAAATTTCTAAAATTGAATCGAAAAACAAACTGGTTGAAAAAATCCATTCGAGATAATTATAATTATATCATTTTCCTTTCAAATTATTTGTGTTAATCGAAATCATTCTTTTCCAAAAATTTTCTGACTATAATAGAAAGTCCTCGCCGAAACAGCCATGCCTTATATAAAATAATAGATCATTTCTTCATTAGTTAATTAATGGAAAAATTATGATTTTGTAATCCTGAAATATTGTTTCACATCTTTCAAGTAGTTCCGGTTTGCTGAGATATCTCCTTTAATAATACGTACTTTATAAAGAAAAATCTAATTGAAGACTCCCCTAAAATATTCGGGATTCGTCAGACTATTCCACGCTATTGCGCATATTTCACTATCTCATGCGTGAATAAGAGCGCGTGACAAACACGTGAGTCTCTGATATATGCATATACATTCATGCTTTAGTAGTTTTTTTGTTTTTTTACTTTTATCTATGTTATGAATTGAGATATTAATATTTTATTGAATTGGATTATGTAAATTCTTTTATTCCTCACAAGATATATTTAGTTTGTTTACTTTCTGTTTTTCTTCAACAAAGAAAAACAAGAAAATATATGAATCGTTTCAATTTATATTTCTTCTTCTTCATATCGAACTACTAATCAAAATTGTATCAATCGAACGAAAACATGCTCATCTCGAGAGAGAAACAATCGAGACTTT
This sequence comes from Rotaria sp. Silwood2, assembly GCA_905329745.1. NCBI lineage: Eukaryota > Metazoa > Rotifera > Eurotatoria > Philodinida > Philodinidae > Rotaria > Rotaria sp. Silwood2. The sequence goes on from CAJNSZ010000451.1 coordinate 55,565, forward strand.
GATGTTGAAGTTTACTGTTTTTATCTTGATTCATCTTTAATCTATATAGTTAATTATTTATATTATAAAATTACCTGTTTCAACAAGATTTTCAAGTTCACCGAGGATTGTCGAAATAATTAATTTACATTCATCATCCTAAAAAAAACAAACAAACAATTAATGATGAATAAAAAAGTCATTTTCTTTTAACTTACTATATTCTCATTAATATTTACACTTTTTTCGTATAGTTGTATTAAATCTTTACAAAAAACATTTTCTTCTGGTTCCCATGTTGCTTCATCTTCATTATAACCAAACCATTTTAAAAAATACTCTATTTCACCATTTTCAAGTATTCTTTTATTAAGAATTTTTTCAACAACATATATATCATCAGCCATTAGAAAACAAAATAGAAATATTATCTAAAAACAAAAGACAACAATAATACTAGATTTTTATTCTTATTTTAAATAGAAACGAATAAAAACAAACATAGTATATTTCATAAATAATTTGACAAGAACAATTTAAAGAAAAACAAAAAAACCGAATTTTTTATTATTATTTATTTATACATTAATGTTTATGTCCCATTGAAAGAATAATAGGAAAACAACATCCAATAATAAGAATAAGAAGTTCAATGGCACGAAATTGTCGATCATCATAATGAGATTGGACTTCAGGTAAAACATGTACTGTTGCAACGAATAGAAATGTACCAGCACTAAATAACATAGCTAAACCAGTCGAATCAACTGAATATGTGTCACGAATTCTCTACAATGAAGAAAAAAGAAACAAAATTTATTTATTTAAATTAGAAATTTACTAAGCATACACTTTTTAATAGAACGAAAGTAAATATTGCCATTAATGGAGCAGCTAAAGAAAAAACTAATAAGTGACGTCGAATACGTTTACGATCAACACCATCAGACATTAAAAATGAAACAAGACCAAATGCAGCTGGTGCCTATTAATAAAACAAATAAGATTATATCTAATGTTTAATATAAAAGAATAATAAATAATTACTTTATGAAGCATTATTGCCATAAATACAATTAATTCAACATTAAATCGACTTGTTGCTGATGCTGCGCCTAAAATAGATTTTTTTTTCGTAGAAATTTCGTCTTAAAAATATAATCAATAAAAATAAAGAAAGTCGCTAGCGTGAAGGAGTAATTATGTTATTTCTATCTTACCTTAATCAAAATATTTCTAACATTGATTTTGTCAAGATAGAAACAAGCCAAGGTAATAAAAAAGTTTGCAATGAAAGAATATTTTTACTCTCAATATATATATATATATCTTTAAGCAATATCATTCCAATCAATAGACATTTAACGATTCGATTTCGACATTATATATATACCTGTATAATAAATGTAGTTAATGGTATAGATCTATTTTTCGGATAAGCTTGTTATTTCTTTTTACGTGTATTACTTAAATCTATTGGCAAGTAAACACGATTAAATAGGCCACTTAAGTATACTTATGATTTAATGTTAAGCAAAAAACTTTTCCTCAAATTTTTCAGCGGATTATTTTTTTTCTTTTAAATCTTATTTCTTATACAATACGAGAAAAAACAACAACAACAACAAAATATTTACACTAAGGATAATCACAAATTTCTCATTATTTATGCCGAGTGATTGTAAATGTATATTCATAAATACATTTTTCGTTGAAAATGTAATTTATATATAATCTTGATTTTTATAGGTACAGGAAAAGAAAATAACGAAAGATATTTTAGGAATGTCATTAACTTGGTCTTCATATTTGAAACTATCTCATATAATCAATGCTAACATATTTCTTTTAATGAATATTAACATTCATTTTCTTTCAAGATCATCATAATACGATAAAAATATCTTCTAAAACAATTTCTATTTCCGGGAAATATTATTATTATAATTTTTTATTCTCTATTACCTAATGCAATACCATCAGCAGCTGCATGCACAACAAGACCTAACGTTGCTGTCCAAGTTGATTTTGGTTTCGATATAATAACGTTACTCGATGAATCCAGAACTAATCAAAATATATTTAAAAACTTTTCTTTACAATTCGTTACAAAAATACTTTGATTTCCATGATGCCGAATAATCCTCGAACCACAATTATCAATAATAAGCATAAATACAAAACCAAGAATAAGTGTAACACCTAAATAAAATGAAATGAATTATTCCATTCAATAATATATATATATGCATATACCAATAGCTGAATGTGTTGTATCAGAATGTTTATGTCCAATTTCTGAACCTAATTCTCTTGGTCGATCAGCTGTATGTTGATGAGCTGGTGGTAAAGCATCAACTTTTATATCATTATCTACTTTAACATCACTTGCAACAGCAGCTTTTTCATGTGCAATTTGATTTAAATGTCGACGAACTATTTTATGATCAGAATGAAATTCATGTTGAGTTTGCATTTGATTTGTTTCTAATTCACTCATATAAAGTGCATGTACACCTTCTGGTATAATAACAGCTAATGCTGTACCAACTAATAGACCAGCGCCAAGTACTGTTACATAACGCATTTTTGTCTAAAAGATTTGTTTTTTTTTATTAATTGAGAAATAAAATTAGTAACTTACTTCAGAAAGAGTGAATGCAAGTGGAATAAGACCAGACAAATATGAGCCAAGAAACATGGCTAAACTGAACATACTTAATATAAAGGATTCCGACATGATTATTATGGATTTCAAAATGAGATAAATAAATTTGGTTTTAGATTAATGAAATAAAGTATTTGATGTCAACAAAATATTGAATTAGTTTAATAAAAAAATATTATTATTATTGTTTTTTTTTTTTTTTTTGGAAGGAATAGTTTGATTAGAAATATATCTCAATCGATCCAGGAAGTTATGGTTAAATTAGGAAAATTGAATAAACATCTTATTGATAGATGGCGATAATTTGATATTTTATTTTTATTCGAATTTGATATTCAATTATTTTCAAGTAAAATAAAAACAAGATAATTATCATCTTTAATAGAAGATATTTATCAGAAAAGTAAAGCGACATCTACCAAAACACTTGCTAGACATCGGTAAAGATTGTTGAATATCAGCGAGAATTATTTTGACTAACTGTCATAGTATGTCGACATGGATATATCACCTCATGCTACTTTTTCTTTCGTCTTTCTTCCTCATTCTCTTCCTATCTATACTTCTCTGTCTCGCTCTCGCCTACATGAGAGTATGTTGTATGTGAAATAATGACGTAATGGAGACAGAAAATAACCCAATAAACATCATTATTGAGAGTGACGATAAGTTATTTCTCCAGTTTGTCGTTACAGATAAAATATGAAGAAAATATTAATTAGTTATATATAATGAAACAGAATTAGATCTGAGATACATGAAACAAGTAAAAAATCAACACCGTGATGATCTTGTTCTGTCGATTGATTAAATAATTAACCCAATTCGTCACCAGAACATTTCGACAAACGAAGTTTTTGTTTTGCCGATTTTTCAAATCTCGAGATTCTACAACTATGGTTGTAAAAATGACCCTACTTCAAAATGCACACAGCTAATTGCATAGCTCAGTATGATTGTTTATGAAGACAAAAAAAGCTTGTTAACTGTCTCTTAGTATATGGAGATTGTATAAAGTTGTATCAAAAGAAATAATTAATCTAATTCTATAGAGTCGCTATGATTGAATGGATATGATGTTTGTTAAAGCTACTAGGAGAAGATGTAGGTATGCATGGGTGAGAATCAAGATAAGACCTATATACTGCCATTAGTTAGTTTTGTAATATTGAAAACACACTATGAAAAAAGCGTGTTCAACGAGAAACTTAAAAAATAAAGGTTTATTTCAATGCAAGTAGTAATTTTTTCTATATAACAGAAGTATTATATTAAAATCGCTATTCTTCTCTTATGTATTTAAATGAAATCAGTCAGTATCATTGTTTAATCAATAATGCTTTGAATCATCCTGTCACGAATGATTGTATCTAAATAACTTATCAGATTAAGTATTTCTAGCGCGAAAACTACCCCAACTGACACTCCGTGTTTGAGATCATATTAGACCTATCCATATTCTTTCAATAAGACTAACAAAAGCTTTAAAGGGTTCTTTCCCATGAGCCTTTGTCGTCGTGTTATAGTCGTTTTACTTGGTTTTCGATTCATTTGTAGGTAGTTTTTAAAAAAAAATCAAATAATAGAATTTTGATCTAAAACTTTGTCTATAGATAAGTTTAATGACTGTTAGAATATACTGAAATTTTCACCCGAAAAGAATGTTTTTTCGTCAAGATATTGTATTTTCAAGAATCATTAGACCTATCTATAGGCAAAATGTTTGGTTCAAAACTGTGTTACTCAGTCTTTGGGAAAGTAGCTAAAAATAAGTAAAAAAATTCAATAAATCAATCATAAGTCGGCACCAAAGGTAAATGGGAACAAATCAAGAGGGAAAAGTGAGACTTCAGTTTTTTGAAGTACGAGTGTAGTTCGCACTCTTCAAGTCTCGCTTTTTTTTCTTTGTAATCGTCTCAAAACTCTACTCTAACTGATAATCAGTCTAATCATAGTTCCTTTTGCCGATCTAAGAAGATTGGATCTCTGTACATTGATCAGAAACAATTGATTTGTGAATAATATCGTTTATAGAATGAACTAACTTAATATTCAATTAAATTTAAACTAATATTTTAATCAATGAATCGAAGTTATGTGTATGGCTTTGTCATAGAATATTTTTTTTTAATAATTCAAACGAAAATACAATATACTTTGTTTTTCTTATGAGTTGAATGAGGTTTCATCTTTTTCCTTAAAGCCATATGTGCATAAAAAAATTTCGTGCAATCAAATATAAAACGAAGGCTTGTCTTTAAAATATGAGAAGGAATGAAAAAAAAAAAGCAAACTTTACTTCACTCATATTTATTTTACTTACTAATACATACATATTTATCAATATACCTGCTTCATTTTCAATGCAGAATCTGTACAATGGTTACTAAATATACAAATATCTGGAGAAGAAATCATAAGCAATGAAGGAATAGATGCAAGTAGTTAGTATGTACAAAATGATATTTTTATAATCATTAGATTTCATATAACTGTGAAACTGTACGGGTTCATGAATTGAAGATAAAACATGTATATGATTCATTCAAGTTAGACGAGAACAAGAGAGAGAGTGTATGGTTGGTTTAGGAAAAAAAAACAAGAAAGGCATGAAGCATGAATTAAAGAACATTCAATCTAAACTTTGACGAAAACTTTAATGTTAAACGTTTGTGACACTGATTGTCGTTTTCTTTAACTTGTACATTGAATCAATGTGAATGGGCAGATAAATGAATTGTGTTTTGAATTACGTGAAAAATATTCGTCTGGATTATTTCGCTTTATTTTTGCTTTTCTATTTGCTGTGTTAGATATGGTAAAATAAAATTCATCATTACAGAAACTTAACTTCATATTTTATTATTTCTTTGTCTTTGAAAATTCAAATATGATTGAAGTTCGAACATGTGAAAGATGTCATGATCTTCATCTACTGCATTGCTGATTTTCTATGTTTATAGAAGTGAAAACCGATGTATTGATCAGCGACGGCACGGCCGATATTTCTTAGAAATTTTGTGACTACCGCCAGCCATGCAGCCGATCGACTTACACCTCTATATATATACATGTTACTTTAGTAATGTTATCTGGATTAAATATGCAGAATACCATACGTATCTAGATCTAGAATGATATTATTTTTACAAACAAGTCGTTTAACATTATGTTATTTGAAATGATATTATCTCCTTCAGCTCAGAGTTTTTATTAATCTACAAAAGAGACATAAAACTATTGTTAAGTAGAGGAAAAACTTTTTGTAGAACATTCAAATGAAATCACACTTGTTCAAAAATAATATCTGAACTGTTAATTTTCATTCTATTCTTTGTCACCATTTTTTATAAAATATTTCAGTTCCTTAGAACAGTATTGGAATAGTAATCAATATTTATCTTTGATGTAATTTATATAAATTCATTAGTATATTGTATGATACGTAGATGTCTGTTTAAAAATTAGAGACTGAAAATAATTTCATTGAAAATGCTTTTACCATCGTTCATAACACAGAAAAATGCATAAAATTTATTTTCTTAAGATGAATAGAGTCGTTCGGGGTAATTCGGATCAAAAATAAAAAATTTCATTTTATTTTTTTTCGTTCTCATTCACTTTATGCAATAGAGGTTTGAATTTTGGACCATAAGTAGAACCAAGTGTCCTCTATCTATTGACGAAAGAATCTTCGAAAAAGAATGTATTAGAAAAAAGTATCAGCGAAAATGGTGAAGGTCATGGCGAGCTGATCNGACACTTGGTTCTACTTATGGTCCAAAATTCAAACCTCTATTGCATAAAGTGAATGAGAACGAAAAAAAATAAAATGAAATTTTTTATTTTTGATCCGAATTACCCCGAACGACTCTATATGATCGGATGAGCTAAAGTTTGCATAAAAGGAAAGTTATCATCTCTTCCTTTTAGATAAATCAGTAGAGTCCTTAAATTCTTGTATGACATTGTTTCGATCATTTGCAGCTGAAAATATATGAATTTACTACAGATTATGATTTCAAAATGAAACAGTAAGAAAGAAGAATCATATGAGAGTTGCGGCGACGATCACCACACTGTATCACTCCTAATATAACAACTGTTATTTTGGTTATAACGGCACGTTATTGATTGATAAAATAATGCAATAGAATCTCATCCTATGATGTATATAATTTCACTGATCCTACATATTTTCTATTGACAAAACAATCGAGATTCTTTCGTGAGCCAAAAGATGTATGCGCATAGACATTAATAAGACACTGTTGTTCAGAAAGTGGCAAATAGGAAATGGACGTGTTTGAATACCATTCTGTTCGGCTTCTTTTTGTTATGAAATTATACTCAGTCTATAAATGGAATTATACAAATTTTTATTAAGGAGACAAAAATTTGTATAAATCTTTAGTTTAAAAATGACACATTATCTCACAAAGTTGAAAGATGATCGATTGAAATTACACGAGAAGGTTTTGGGTTCAAAAACAAATGCAACTATGAGATAAGTACGATATTCATTATTGAAACATTCATAAGATTTGAGCTAACTATTTCATAAAAATGAGAAACTCTCATTTAGTAGTATAAAGCTTAATTTGTACTTCTTTCAAGATAATTGAAACATGTCTCCATACTTTTCTGAATTGTATATAAGCTTCTAAGATGATATTACCTGACAGAGCAGTATCGGTACATGTCCCATAGAAATTTTTCTCAACTTCTCCAAAGCTTGATAGTTTCTAAAACTAGAGTGTTGTAATAAGCACGATGTAATGTGAGCATATATTATGATCTACGAAGTGTCGATGACAGATGAACGTGTGAATGAGGGTGTGAGTGTAATGAACGCATCATTCAGTTTATCGGATAACAAGGAGCTGGAAAAGTATTGAAGTAGATTTTTAGTTCGTCGAAAGTTGTCATAGCTCTCTGACAATTTGAAAACTCTAATCCATCGAGTTCTATGCACTTCTGTGCTTGTAAACAAATCTATCTATGTCGACAATTCTGTGGAGGAGGTGACGAAATAGTAGCTGGGGTTAATTTCCCCAACTTAAGATAACAGTGATGACATATGAAACGAAATAACTATGCCACGGAAAGCTGAAAACGAACTATGCATCTACCGATATCAAATCAATTAGATTAACATTTACATGATGATTTCTAACATGAGTTATCAACTGATGGTATGCTAAAAACCTTATATTATGCCGCATATTTTTATAATTCAGCAAAGCAATAGTTAAAAACAGATATCAAAGTTCAAAATTTTTTACCCTTTTCTGTACAGAGGTATCTTTTTAGCTGTCTTTACGAAACCGTGCTCAATAACATGCTATCGATCTGAGACATATTTAGCAAAATTTAGTTGACGGTTAGTATATATGATTGAAAGTTTGAGAACAATTTATTGTTTTTAAGATACAACTCGAACAAAAATTTTTGTCTTGTTTGAATGGTTGTTTAAATGAAAGCATCCAGACACAACTATTCTTTCCTGTTTACTAGTATAATTAAATAAATAAATCGAATTTTCATTCTGAACAAGTCTAATAAATAACAAAAGTATTATTAACGAGTATCAGCACAGTAAATTTCTTTTATTTCATAATCAATTGATGCTAATGAATTCGAACGTGATAGTTTTGATAATTGTTGTGGAATTAAAAGTGAATTAGCATCTCCAATTTGTGGTGGCCAATCGGTAGATACCGAAACTTCCGTCGATATCAAATCGATTTTTTCACATTGCTCACTATTTTCATTAGGCATCCATCGTGAGACAAACCATAAACATCTAAAGAAAAACAAAAACAAAAAAAGCAAAATTTAATAAAGTATTTCTTTCAAAAATATACTTACATGTTTATAGAAAGTGGAATCATACTCAAAACAGCTGCAAGTAAAAATGTAAAATTTTTATAATTAATTACAGTTCGAGCATAAATCCAATTGAAAAAACAACATCCAATAACTTTCATAATAGCATTAATTTCTGTTACTAATGTAAACATATTTGTTCTTTCATATGGTTGTAACCATTTTGATATCATTGGTAATGTTAATAAATTTTGATAACCAGAAAATGAACTAAATATTAATCCAACATACATTTGCCAATCATACTGGGCAAATGCAAGCCAAAGTAAAGCAATACAAAAGAATATATGACTAATTATACAAATAATTATATCACAAGCACCAATTTTCGTTAAAATTTTCATACCTAATAGACTAAGAATACCAAGAGAAATTAATGCTATTGCTGAATAATTTCCAATATGTTCCGATGACCAACAAAATGGAGCATTAAGAAGATATAAAAGAAGTACAATTAATGATGTACAAGTAAATCCATATGATGCATAAGCTAAGAGTATTAATAAAAGACTAAAGGATTTTTTACGTGAACGATTTTTAAATTCCAAAATTTTACATACATCAGAATAAGAACAACAATTTGTTTTAGAAATTTGTATATCAGGTGAGTTTGAAAATGAATTTAAATCACTAGACATTGATAAAGTTTTAGATTGATGTTTATCAGATTTAAAGAAGCATAGAACAATAATAATTGAAACTAATTGTAATATTGATGCTATCCAATATAAATCAATAAAACCTTTCCATGCTATATAATAACCAATAGCAAATGTTCCTATCGCTGAAACTATCATTGATATTGCACCAAAAAGAACAAAATGAGATGAACGTTCATTTTCAACGGTATTTTCAGTAATATATAAATTGAGAACAAAACCTCAATAAACAAAAACAAAAGGAAGAACAGTAAGTAAAGAAATTTTATTCGAAATTTATACCTCGAACATTTTCAGAACCTGATAAACCAACAATAAATGCAGCTATATACCACCAATATTCTGATAAATGAAAATAAATAATTGTTAACCAAATCGCTAATTGACAAACAGTACCTATCATAGGTAATATAAGAACCAATCTTTTACCTAATTTTGGGGTATAAAATCCAAGAATATAAGTCATTATAATAATAGGAAAACAACTCCATAGATTAGCCCAAAAAAAAAGATCAGCAGATCGTTGTTGTGCCCATGCTTGAACACTACGATTCACAGCAATACTACTTTTTGCACACTTGTCTGAGAATTTATTATTTATCTTATTAAGATAAGATGGAAGAGTAACAATCGTTGAATTCTGTATTTCATATGATAAAAATCGATATGTTTCTAGATAGAATTTATAGATATATTGTCCCTGTGTAAAAATAATGCAAGTACAAAGAGTCTGAAGACTGAGAACAATTGCGATGGTGTAATTGCTGACATTCATCATCAGATAAAATGAGATTTCTGAAACAAATAATAAAAAAATACTGATATTTTATGCAATCAAATGATTTTACAGAGCATAGTTGTATTCTTCTATTCACATCGGCTTCTTACTGCGCAGAATCAACGATGCATGAAGAATAATAAACCTTGCCGTCCATGTAAATAATACTATCAAAACAGATAGAAAATTAAAAAAATATCATAATATTTTTTTTTTATTAAGTTTTTATTTTAGAAGAACATTCTTTTTGTCTACTCAAAAAGGGGGGAGTACACTACTGGATTGGTCAGTGTATCCGGCCGGCCGGCTGTTTACACGATAACTCTTTAAAGGGTAGTCCGATTGTGATGAAATTTTTGCAAACAGAATCGTCTTATCGATATCTCGGTCGAGTTCGAAAATGAGAATGATTCATCAAGAAATTGCTGAATTATCGCAAAAAAATGCCATTATTTCTTATGCTTGTCTATGCGAACATTGACATATCCAGGTTTTCTTAAAAAAAAATTTCTCTTATAACCAGACAAAACCTCATCTATTATATACAATTCGATAGAGAATTTCACGGACTACAAAATGGTATATAAAACATTAAGAAACACTAGAATGGTAAGTCACCTATTGCAAAGATACTTAAACGGAAATTGCTTCTGTGCTTTTCCACGCTCTCATTGATGAAAAATTAAAGCACTATCTTCCAATCAGAGGAGCGATACTTCGAGGTTTTATCAAACTTGAACAAAGGTTTTCTGGAGCGGAGAACTTGAAGCTGAGCTTTACTTGTCTCGAAATTCTATTGGTTGAGCAGTAACCAATAGAAATCAAGTTTTAAGAAAAACGGTTTGCTAGGATAATTTTGATGTCTCGACATGCTATGATGATTCATCTGTTTACTTTTGGAAGTACATATAACACTCGGATTTAAATCCGAAGTTTCCACATTTATTTTTTTCTATTTTCTCAATTCAATTATTAGGATTGAATTAATGTCAAGATAATGACAAATATTTTCTATAATTATTGTAAATAGTATTTAATTTATCGATTAATTATTTTTCATATTATTTATTATAATGAAAAGAATATATTTCATAAATAACCAAAATAAGTGTTTCAGTTTTCACTGATTTTAAAACTCAATAATTTGAGATTTTCTAGTAACTACACAATGTGTTGTACACATTGTTCACTCTTTTTTTCTATTTAATTAAGCAACAAATGTCATAAAATACAAACATCAAAGAATTAAATGATTATCTGTTGTTATCATCTTGTTGTCTGTTGATGATTCTGAGTTGATTCGAGATCTATTTTTATTTGATGTCTGTGAAACAAATGTTGAATATAGTAATGATGAACCAATAACATCACCCAAATGTGCTATATGATTATTATTGTTATTATTATTTGGTAAAAGAAATGGTTCCGATTCAGGAATTGAAACTTGATCGTCATTCGGTATTCGATGTGTTACACCAAGTAGACATCTAATAAAAATAAAAACAATAACATTCTTTAAATTTTTATCAATTTCTTACATATTTAAAATAAACGAAATAATGCTAAATCCAGCAGCCATTAATAAAGTCAAATTTCGAAAATTAACTACTGTTTGTGCATAAACCCAATTAAAAATTGAATCTCCAAAAGTTGTTATAATTGTAGTTACTTCAGCTACAAATGTAAATGCATGATTTCGTTCATGAACTTCCAATAATTTTGATAACATTGGTATTGTTAAAGGATTTTGATAATCAGCATAAGGACTTATTAATAATCCTGCATATAATTGCCAACTATGTTTAGCAAATGCAATCCAAAGAGACGATATAGTAAAACATAAATGACTAAATATACAAATTAATGTGTCATTAGCACCAATATATGTAAAGAATTTCATTCCGAGTAAACTAAAAATAGCACAAGATATTGAAGATAATGCCATATAATTTCCAACATTTTCTGATGACCAACAAAATGGACTATCAAGTAGATACCAAAGAAATGATGTATATGTTGAATATGCTAATAGATAAAAAATATAAGCGAATAGAATTAAAAGAAGACTAATTGATTTTTTATATGAACGATTTTTAAAACCAAATATTTTCAAAATAATGAAACAATCATTACATGTCGTTCTTAAAGAACGTGATTCTTTAAGTTGAATATCATTATTATTTTGAATCGATGATGATAATAGACAAGTTCTTTCATCGATTATATGAAAAGTATTTTTAAAAAAGAAAATAACAATTATAATCGAAACAATTTGTAATCCTAATGAAATACAATAAAGATCTGTAAAACCACGCCAATTAATATAATAACCAGTAGAAAATGTGCTTATAGCAGAAACAGTTGTTACTAATGCTTCAAATAAAACAAAACGAGATGATCGATTATCTTCTTTTGTATTGTCTATAATGATTAAATTCAGTACAAAATCTACAAAAACCAAAAAACAATATATATATAAAGATACAAGTTGATCCAAAAGCTATTTTATCGAGAAACAATCGAATATGTGTTACGGCTCAAGCAAACGAGATAATCCTATTTGCCAATGATAATGATATGAGTAAAGTTTCTATATGTTCAAAGTTTCAGATTAAAATTCAACAATAAGAATGCTCCGAAAATCTAGACTCTACAAGAGCTTCTAGAAAACAGATAAATTATACATAGATATTTAATTGTTTTTTGAACTTTTGAGTCACTCTGTGTAAAAAAAACAAACAAATAAAAATATTTCTCTCACTTAAAACACAACTAGAACCGGACAAACCAACAATAAAACTTGCGATATACCACCAATAATCAGCTAAACGTAAATAAATAATTGCTAACCAGATAATTAATTGACCAGTAGTACCTAACATAGGTAATATAAGAACAAATTGTCTACCTAATTTTGGAGTATATAATCCAAGAATATACGTCATTATAATCATTGGACAACTATTCCATAAATTAATTCGAAAGAATAAATCAGCTGATTGTTCTTGTGCCCATATTTGAGCATTACTATTTGAAGAATTACTAGTTGTATTATCTATACACTGTGTCAAAACAGTATGAACAATTTTTAAACGATTAAATGAAGGAATTATGATTTTAGTAAGATTTTGAGTTGTATTTGATGATGATGGATATGTTTGTAAATAATATGCATAAATATATTGTCCAACAGTTGAAACAACACATTGACATGCTGTTTGAAGACATAGAATAATAGCTATAGCATAATTACTAACATTGGTCATTATATAGAATTGATAAATTTATATTTCTTGTAGTGAAAATAAGAAATAACAAGCTTGATTTTTTTAACTTAGCATTTACCTATAGTATTACTCATCGTCGGGTTATGCTGTGTTCTCTTTCTTTTTTCCTCGTATCTCTTGCCGAAAGAAAAAAAAAGCAAATGAAGCATTGAAACAAAATACAACGTATATGTGAACCTGTGCAAAGAAGAGTAAAAGAATGTACTTTTTTTATTCTGAGTCATGTCATGAAAACTGAAAGAAAAGAAATTTTTTTTCTCTCAAGATTTTCAGTACTATTTTGAGTAAAATCTTCTTTTTCTTGCAATCACATCTCAATTAATTAATTCTTTAGAGTATATGGAGAATATTCAATAATACGCATAAATTGATATAAGATTGTAAGATTCAGGCTCATTGATTGACTTATGCTAGTAGAAATCGGATATTGATCGCTTTATGATGTACAGAAAAACAAACATTGCCGTCACAGTACAAAAATCATCTGTTGATGAATTATATATTAATACAAATTTTGTTCGAGAAACTATTCAGTTCATAGTTTTATCACAACAAATGAGAGTTTTATTCGTATTATTTACAATTCAATCAAATACATAATAGCTAAATTAATTGCTCTTCCCGAATACATAAAAAATTTATATACAGAATCTTCCAAAAGTTCGTCGGAATAAATAGTGTGAACAGTTAAAGCAATATACTAGAATTTTCTATAAGTTTTATTTAACGTAGCTCATATAAAATGCCTTAGTCAATAAGCATTAGAATCGAAATAATTTTATTGACGGTCGAATTAGAGTCTCCTATGATTGTAAAATGATCTATGTCAGTCGGATTTCATACAAAAATGGTAAATAAAGATGATATTAAAGAGATCTCTAAACACTTTTATGAAATTGATACTTGAGCAGATCAGTCACATTCTGAATATTCGACAATGCCAACAGGAGAAAAATTCGATGCAAGTCATCTTACTAGTGAAAGTGTATTGACAAGAAGTGTTCTGTTTATTGAAAATGTTTTTTTAAAATTATGATAGAACTCAGGAGCATATTAAACAGAGAGCGCAAATAAAATCATTCAAAACTTAAGTTTAAAGAAAATCGAATAAAATTTCAATTAAAAAAAAAAACTGCATGAAAATGGTGTTTTGTTTCGATGTAATTTTGATTCTGACATTTGCTTCGGATGTATTGTTCAAGAAAGGATTCAGATGATTATCTTCCGTTGATTTTTAGTTTTATATTGTATAGTATCAAACAAAACAAAATCTGGAGTTCTCTTCTTTTGATTGCTGAAAACCGAAGATTTCTATCTGTTATTGTTATCGAGTTATTAAGATTACACTTTATACAACTGTTGATTAGAATATGACAATAATGTTCTAAAAATTGAATAGAATTCAATTTGTATTACTAAATTCTATTTTACCGAAATAATCAGATAGAGATTATTTTACTTTATTTTCGATTTTAGTGTTTTGTCGAACAGAGTTTCGATATTTTGCTCAACAGTATGTTATTTATTATTGTAGTTAAGATGATTTTCATCTTTTTCTGTTATTTAATCTATCTGTTACAAAGAATTATTCTAAAATCGATTCAGAATATTCAAATTTTAAAATTCCATAATGATTACTTGTCAATTAAGAGCATCGTAAAATTTTTGAAATTTTTTTTGTTTTTTGCATTTTATTTATACTCGGATATAAAAATTCGAATAAAGTGATGTTAATCAAGTTACTATTAAAATATTCTAGCTTTTGTAGAAACCTACAATGTCAATCAATATATATCTCAAGTTTTGATGGACATCGAAAGAATACTCTCAAGCGATTCAAAAAGGTAATAAAAATCTTACAATTGATCAAAATTTTCTTTATCAACATATTATATTTACGAAACACCAAAGCTCATTAAATGTGAACTATTATTCTTCGATGATATCTATATTTTAAACGGATACATGAAATTGTTATATTAATCATATTCTATTGTAGTTGAAAATTCGGATTTTCTTTATTATTCTGAGAAATGTTTTGTTTCAATATACAGTAAATCTTATTGTTTGTTTTTGTTATACAAAAATATTCAAATTCAAAATACAAAAATATATATGTATCACAGAATATCCAAATCATTAATTGATGAATTGAGTATTTCTTGCATATGATCGTCATCAACAGAATTCATTCGAGATCTTTCCATTGATGGCGTACGTAATGAAGAAGTCAATGATCGAGATGGAATAATTAAACAAGCAGCATCGCCGACACGCGGTAATATATTGCTTTCTAAACGAAATGGCGCCGGTTCTGTATCAGTTTGTGAAAGTGGAAGTGCTTCTTCGTCTGGCATTTTTCGAGTTATGAAAAAAAGACATCTTAAAAAATAAACAAATAATTAACAATTTTCTTTTCTTCAAATATATAAATCAAAATATTTACATATTTAAAATAAATGGAATAATACTAAGACCGGCAGCAATAAGTAATATAAGATTTCGATGATTAACAACTGTACGTGCATAAAGCCAATTAAAAAATGAACTTCCAAATGTTGATATAATTGTATTGATTTCTGTTACAAATGTAAACGCATTATTTCGTTCATAAAATTCTAACCATTTTGACATCATTGATAGTGTTAATGAACCTTGATAACCAGAAAATCCACTTATTAATAATCCAGCATATAATTGCCATCCATGTCGTGCAAATGCATTCCATAATGATATTAGACAAAAAAATATATGACTTATTGCACATATAATTGCATCACTAGCACCAATATATGTTAATAGTTGCATACCAAGTAAACTAAGTATTGCAGAAGAAATAGCAGCTAATGCTGAATAATTTCCAATGTCTTTTGATGTCCAACAAAAAGGTTTATTTAGAAGAAACCATAGAAATGGTGACAATGATATTACTGCTAATGCATAAAATATATTTGAAAATAATGTTAAATATAAACTTATAGTTTTTTTCTTTGACCGTTGATTTGATTTAAATGCTATACAAATCTTTAACAAATTATTACAATTATTTGATGAAGTTTCTTTAAATTGACCATTAATTGATGATAATAAATGTGTTCGCTCATCAACATTAGTGTCAACCCTTTTAAAAAGGCTAATAACAATAATTATAGATACTATTTGTAATGAAATAGATAGCCAATATAGATCAATAAAGCCACGCCAAAGTATATAATAACCAATAATAAATGTTGCTATTGCTGCTAATGCTGTTTGCATTGCACCCAAACGTACAAAACGAGATGAACGTTCATTTTCCAATGTATTTTCGGTAATTATTAAATTTAAAGTTAAACCTAAACAAAGAAAAAGAAACATTTTAGACAATAAATTTTGCAGAAAAAATCCGTTAGCAGATTTCTAGGGTAGTCTAATACAAACTTCATCCAATCACTTATCTAAGCTCAGTAACAGCATAAATAAATGTAAACGATTTATTGTATATATGGGACAAATCATTTGTTATCAACGGCTACTTTAGATATCCTGAAAAAAAAATCAATGCTAGAGACATTTGTTCACAGGAGTTATCAGTGAAAAAAAAATTTAATGTTAGCGATGTGAAACAAAAAAGGACATTGACTTTCATTGCATGTATTTTAGTTTAACCCTTTGACTTTCAGCAACGCATAAATATGTCTGAATAGATTTATTGAATTAAGGTGTCATTAGCATATTCTTTATCTATTTGGAAAAGTTTTCTATAGTTTTCACAATGGTTGCTTCAACAAGAAGAAAACGTTCGATGAAGCAATCAAAACAACCTGAAAAAAAAATACATGATCTGCTTATCACCATAATGTTCGACGTGATGCATGCTCTGTGTGTCCTGGTTGCAATATATCACTATGTATTGTTGATTCCATTAAAGACTATCACATAAAAACAATGTTTTTTTCTTGATAAAGATTTGTCATTTTTTTCAAAAAAGAAACGCCGGAAGTCAATGGATCTTGTTGAAAATTTCACTGTAAATGCGGTTCGTATCGTACAGTCTATCTTGAAGTGAAATATTCACTAATTACTTTTGAATTAATAGTCAGCTGAAAGAACCAATATTTATACGTTTATTTATGCTAAAAAAAAATATTCAGAAAAAATAACTCTTCTAAATAATCAGAGTCAAATGTGTCGCGTTTTGCTTGCAATACTTTATGTGTCAAAATACTTAAGTAGATTTTTTTTGTCTTTGGACAAATTGTAACAATCATATTTCAAGAAATTAATCGCAAACACAAAAAAATGCATTCATACCTAAAAGACCAGTGGAACCAGATAGACCAACTAAGAATGCCGATATGTACCACCAAAGTTCAGATAGATGAAAATAGATGATTGATAACCAAATAGCTGTTTGACTAGCCGTACCTAGCATTGGTATAATAAGTACAAAACGTTTTCCTAGTTTTGGAGTATATAAACCTAGAATATAAGTCATTATTATTACCGGACAACTACTCATTAAATTTGTCCAAAAAAATAGATCAGCTGAATGTTGTTGTGCCCATGCTTGAGCATCTTTATTAGGAGAAATATCACTTTGTAAACATTGGTTTGTTTCATTATTGATTTGATTGAAAGAATAGAATGAATCATATATACTTATTGTTGTATAATTAGATGTCTTATTCGATGAATTAGGATATGTTTCTAAATAAAATCCATATATATATTGACCAACTGTTGAGTTAAGACAAGTAATCAATATTTGAAGACACAATATACTGGCTATTACATAAATACTAACGTCAGACATGATATGACTTATTTAACTGATTTCTTTTAATCAAAAGAAAAAACAAAAGACAACATAAATATCTGTAACGAAAGAGAAAAAGATGGGAATGACGAAACTGATTTACTTGCAATATTTTTTTTTTCACGATCACATGTCGTACAGGTATTGCATTGAGTAGAAAAAAAATGTCTTGCCTATTTTTTTTTTGTCCTCTCGTCAAAAGAAAAAAAAAGAAAATGGTTCTTTCAGATGATTGACAAAAGAACAATAAAATCAATATTTAAAAAACGATTAAAATAAACGATGTATCTAGCTGATAATTTCAGGCATTATACTGTCATTTCTTGTTACTATTTCATGAGATTTACTCATATAAATAAATGTCATTACAATCGTAATACATAATTGTATAAAATTACAAGAAAAAAGTGTAACAAGAATAATTTTTATTAAATGTGATGAATGTCGACATCGATCTGGACCTAAAAATATTTTATAACATGAGTCAGATGCAAGATTAATCGATGTAAGAATAATTGCAACTATAGAAACTAAACATATGGCCATATGTATTAATCGTATCCGTTGTAAAGAACATACACGCATATTTGAACGACTCATTAATAAAATAAGATCTATTCCTAATATAATACTTAATGCACCTGTCCAAAGACCAGTAAATGAATACGATTCATTCATAATCGTTAAAATAATATCACAAACAATAGCTGCTAAACCAATCATCATATGCATAAGTCCTGATCCAAGTAAATATCGAGTAAATTTTTTTGGTAAAATAATCGAGGAATGAGATGAAGATAATCTTTCTTGGTAATGAATATCTCTAATAGGTACAACATAAATCGATGGTGTATATGATGGTGGTGGTGGTGGTGGTGGATTTTCATAATTATTTCTTACTGAATAAGCTGGTGGTGGACCATACAAATCATCTTTCGATATTGACGAGTTGTCAATCATCGTGTACGTTTATTTTGTATAATCAAACAATGAATGAAAGTAATAAAAAAAAAAAAAAGAGGAAGAAGAAGAAATGAAAATAGTAAAACCAAGATCACTGTAAAAAATGGGAGTGGAGTATAAAAGTGTGCGAAAAAAAAACGAATAAGTGAGTATAAAAGAGAGAGAGAGAGAGAGAGAGAGAGAGAGAGAAAGTAGGGACGATGTGAAGGTCAACACGCAATATGCATGATTTGAGCACGTCGAAAGGATCATTACGATAAAATATATACACAGTTTAAGGACACAAGTCCATCAACCAATCATATTGACTTAATAGTAAATTGAATTTTGCTTTTTTTTTTATGGACATTTCATTGGAATAATGATACTATTTGAACATAACAAAAAGAAATTATATGCAATTAAATAAATCAGGAAATATTTAATATTGAACATAGAAATGATTGAAACAGAAAAAAAAAAACTTATCGAACCATGAAATTTATTTATACTTACCAACAGTAGGGTTTTGGTTAATGATACTTCACTTTTTTCTCGCTTGATTTTGTGATTGAACTGAACTTTAGTTTTGAAGTACAAGGTTATCTTGATAGACGAATAAAAAAGGTTAGATATTATTAAAAAGAAACTCTGGATTCAATTTCAATTCAATTTTATAACATTTCGATAAGAATGTCTAATGTTTGATTTATGATAAAAGAAGTTATTTCAATTCTATAAACGATAAGCATATTATACATTTATTAAATTTCTTGTAGTTTTTTTTTCATGTATTCATTATAATTCAATGATTAGTCGACTAAGAAAATATATGTAAAATGTTATCAAACAGAAACAGAAGAAGTATTGACCGATATTTTTTATTTTATTTCGTAATGAATATCATAATCGTATTTACTCTCTTTGATGACCATAAATCTATGCTAGTGAAGGATTAATCTTAGATAAGTTTGTATATTGAAGTTTTTATTGTTAACTCGAGGAATTCTATTACATATTATCGAGTAACAGTAGAAGATCCTGATTGATATAAAAACTCAATTAAACAATTTTCTAAACTTTTTATTTTAGTAAAAAAAAAAAATGCATATTATTAGGACATTGTAAATATGCAATATGCTCATCATTATATGATGCACATATATAATAATAATAATAATAATAATAGTAATGATTTTTATCCGCTATACGAAGTCTTGTTTTAATACATCAATTTCGATTATCTCTTTGCAAAGTTGAAGTTATAATTATTGTTTTAATTGTTTGTATTGATTTTGTTGGTGTAGAGAACGTGGAGATACAATTGAAGTAATAGGAAACATAGTACGGTTATATGATTAATCGATATTTTGTTTGACACTTTGAAATGTAAGTAACTTTCATTGAGTAGACTACAGACATCGTAAAAAATGTAACAGTCTGTTAATTGATTGTTGCAAAAATGACTTCTCGTATATATTCTACATAATTACATCTAGAAAAGAGCTCCATTACTAAACTACTAATTAATTTATGATAGAAGTGAATTTTTGAAGCATTCCTAAATAAATATGATTTAGATAGTCCAACGTTTTAAATGAAAAAATACAATGAGAACTTTCGAAACGTAATCATCCGAGAAAGCTCTTGTCCTTTACTAAATATTGAGGATTATTATTGTGTTTTATATCAAATAAGACTTCATCATATTAGCTTTACGATAATGAAGGTCGTAGACTTGTTGTCATTAAGACCTTCGAAATAGAAGATCTGACATTTTCTACATTTTATTCTAGACAAGAACATAAGTTAGTTTATTTAAGTAGAAACCCCAGAGTCATTATTAACTCAACGTTTCTGTTGATTTGCAATTGAACATTGTATAAAACCCATCACCATTAAAATTACCCGATATTTACTTGTATTTTATTAACTATTTAACAATAAATCAATTATTAGTTAAAAACTAAATCAGAAATAAGTGATTTCCCCGTCGATGATTTTACAGTTGTTTGACAAGAATAACAGAGTATTATTGGTGATAATCAATCGATTTCATCACTAACTTATTCAATACGATTCGATGGTATAAATCGAAATAATACTACTAATGTTATTACATTCTTTTAATCTTACATGCTCATGGTATTTGTGCATTAAAATCAATACTATTTTATCGTTTAATAAATACATATAAATGTTACTTATAATGAATATGTTCTTATCTTAGAAGAATCAAATATTCATAGAATATCATACTCGAAAACCATTTAGTAACTATATTCAACTATTGATTATCAATCAATACTACATTTTCGTACATTAATTCTAATTCAAATAATAAAGTACGATGATAAACAAAAAATGAAAATAATAATATGAAATCAAAAGAAAACTATTGAACAACTATTACAATCTTTAAATATGTCAACTGATGTTCATAAATTTTGTCAAAGAAAATAAAACATGGTTTATTTCTATTAAAATATTCAATGAATCTTTATTGATTGAGATGAACGATGAAAATAATTAATATAAATGATTTATTACTTCTGCAGTGATTTTTGATATTTCTAAACAGAAACAAAATTGATACTGAAAATCAATATTTTCTTCTCTTTAGATGATTTCATTGCATCATTTGACATTTCATTGACTTCGTTTTTTAACAACTTTATCTATTCAATTTACTAATCACTTTTATACTTATCATAATAGCGAATATTCACTAAAGCTTTTAAATGTTCAAATTTCATGACTATGAAATCTTTGATAAAATCGGATGTCCATTATATAATATGAAAATTGATCATTATCAATTAGTGTATTCCGATTGTTTGATATTAGTTTATGATGTAACTTTTAGAAGACATTGAGTAATTTACGATTGATATTCAATTTCAATTGATTTCTAAAACAATTTAAAAGAGTTCGATTGCATATTTCGACGAAAAAGATTATTTTTTGTGCTTGTGAAACAAGACTGTCGGATATTCTTGCAGAAGCATTTCCTTATTTTCCTATTTCAAAAAAAGATATTGATATGTATAATTACATTGAAGTAGATGATGACGAAAAACAAAACCAATTAGATATGACTATGAAAGATATTTTAGATTTATTCTCTTGAGTAACTACAACTAGAAAATTTCAACTAAACATTAAAAATCAATGCAACTATAATTTAATTTTACTTGCTGTCAAACAATACATGTTTATAGTTCTTTCATTGCGACATGTTTGCATAGAAGATAAATCAGTATCAGAATGCAGATCTTTCGATTTGGTAGGAAAAACTTCGATTGTGGAACTTATTCTATATTCAGTTTATTGAGTGTTTTAACTAAAATTTATCTTAAAACTAACTTATTATTGCCTGTTTACTATGAATTATTTGATCACTTGTACTTATTGGGTAGTTTTTTGTATTATAAGACTACTGAACGAAGGTTTAACGAATTTCATAGTTTTTCGTATTTGATTTCTTTTACGTTAGATAGAAAAAAAAATGAATTGATCCAGTAGGATAGAACATAATATTGAAGAAGAAAAACGAATGATAACAACAGCAACAGCATTTTCTCCAGTACTAAAGAAATAAAAGGAGGCTTTTGGCAAAAACTGTTTATCCAATGAAATATATTACACATGTATGTACAAAACATGGATTTCTGATTTTGAACTTTATTTGTAATGCAATAACATGTTCTTAACAAAAGCATTGATCTTTCGTGATTCTACTATCTAACATTTTACAGAACTGCTTGCTGATTTTTCATTTATTTATTTCATTTTGTTCTATTGCTTCTGTATGATACTCAAAGTGTTATTGAAAAATTATTTGTTTTCTCTTTCGTAGATCGGCACAGGAACAATAAAATTTATACGTAAGGTCGCCGCTCTCCTAGTCACATCGAGTGCATCGATAAACGATCCTTGTTGACTAATCTGATTGATGAATTATTCTAGTTGAAGGGAAATGTTCACTATCAATATGTCGCTCGAAGTTAGCTCAATGTTCGCATACGTATCAATTGACGATTGCTCTTGGAACACTATAACATTCTTGTGAACAAAATACTTGATTGCTTAATGCTTGAAAGAAGTAATTTCTGTCAGGTAACATCTTTTAAATCATAACATTCCAAAGCGATTTGTTCAGTTTTAATGTCATCATCACATCTTCTAGCCCCCAGACATACGATTGATCCATCTTCTGATGTTGTTTTCATAGAATGTACAACTAGAGTGTCTTTTTCGCACTAATAAACTCGAAATGACACATGAGTTTTATGAACCTGGATAGTCAGTTCGTAGCTTTTTACTGCCAACCTAGTAACAGTGCTATGATGAGTCAAATAGTCACTAGACGACTCTTTGATCATTAATAATTGAAAGTACCTGATGTACCTATTGAACTAACTAATGTTATTCGTCTTCTAAAACAGATGATATGTAACTACACTCATTCTCATTGTGAGACAGATATGTACATAAAGCACGTTCAAATTTGCCCTTCTTTGAGGTTTTTCGATGAACTAGGAGTTCATGTTATAAAATAAGACTATCTAGAATTTTGATAATAGTAATAAGAATGGTAGACACATGAGAAACATCATCCATCTTATGGATTCCAACAGCTCAACATAAAAATGAAAATGAACAATACATATTTCTCCTTTCATTTTTGTTGGTTTCAATTGTTACTAGGAGGATTGTTCATAATTGTCGCGCGAAATAACACTTACTGGAATGATCATATGTATGGAAGAATTCCAAGACACTCCAATTCGTCTATAACGTCAATCATCTGATATAGCATTGAAGGAAAGTTTTCAAAAAAAAACAAATAAAATAAAAACCAATCTGATCGATGAAAATTAAATAAAATATGATCTTGTCATAGAAAAATCAAAAATAAAATCAATATTCGAGCAGGCTGACCATTCCAAATTATTAGAACTCAATCTTATTGAAAAAGCGACTGCATTCATCGTCTTATCTTCAAGAACTATCCGGGTTACTTTCAATTCTATCAATAATAAAATGATTGATGTTCGAATTCATGCAAAACACTATAATGGGTTGGCACTATTTCAATATCATCACAAAATTGACTACATCTACCATATTTCCTTCGAACAAATTCCATTGATCTTATTTTACGTTTTGAAAAGACGACAACAACTACACCATTCACTTTTCTCACCAATTTTCGTTCATTAATTTAAAACAACACAGAAAAAACTGAGCAAGCACATTCTCCACACATACACAGATATACTGGCTCATACGCCTTTTTACACACGCATATAGAATGGCACAATCTAGCATTTCATAAACTCAAACAGCCGTTTCGAAAATCTTCTCGTGCAACATAACAGCAAATCTATCGTGTTTTGCACATTGTAGTTCCATTAGGGATGATGTTGAAAGCTTTTTAATTCGGGTGTAAAAAACAGAAATAGTCCTCGTATTTCGTCTGGCACTGCAGTCATAATTATTTTAAAGTCATTTGTTATTTGAATCATTGCACTTGGCATTTCATTGATTCTCACTGTAGCATTAGTGACAATACTAAATGAAAATAGGCTAGCTTTAACAACTAATATCAATGATGTTAGTAATAAATGTGATTTCATCATTTAATATATATATATATAGGGTATGGATGTGAGTGTGGATGTGAGGTGTGGATAAAGAGTATATCGGCACGTATATCCACACCCTTCATATTTAAAATTGGAAATTAATGAATCTAAACTAAAAACTTATTTAAGTATTAATAATTTGGAAAAAAACAACAAGAAACGTTTGCTTATCTGAATACTGCCCTTGCGAGAATGAAAATTAAAATAATATCTGATTTATTATGGATAATGTTGGTTCTGTGTAATAAGACCGAGCCTCAAGTAATTTTCGTGTTTGTCTATTTTCACAGAACAGAATAAGAATCTTACTCTGTGTTCATCTCCAATTCTAAATGTAAAATCATACAATGAGAGAAACAGATAATGTATTATTGATGTCTATGGACTAGTTTACGTACTTGATACAGTCTTTTATGGTATAAAAGATTATCTGCTGCAATTTTCAAAGAGAATCATATGCAGTCTATAATATAAATATGTAACACCTGTAAGTTTACAGTATGAGAGATATTCTCTTTATTACAGATGTTCGTATTTGCAAGCATGTTACGAGAAATGACAATGACCTGTTCGTTTTCTGCATTTGTCTATACACCAATTTAACAAAATTAACTTCGGTAAGTAACTTTGATAGGTAAACATCACATTCAATTGTGCATTCATCTATATCTAGAATGCAAGGGATTGTGCAATATTTTCCAAGTGTTGTGAACTTTATTCTCTTATTTCGTAATAGTCTTATCAATCTTGATCTAGCTTTCACTCCTAAAGATCCTGCTTATCGTCATTCATTAGTATATGGGTGCGATCAACTGTCAGGAGGCCCCATTTTGATACACTCCTATTGTACGGATAAAACATACTATTGTTCGGGTCATATAAGAGAGGATCCTAGATAATCCTAGATTGGCCCGAACAACATCATGTTTTATCCGTACAATAGTTGAGAAAAGCTACGAGCTTATCGTGTGAGTTGGTAGCTTTTCTCAACTATTGTACGGATAAAACATGATGTTGTTCGGGCCAATCTAGGGTTATCTAGGGTCCTCTCTTATATGACCCGAACAATAGTATGTTTTATCCTTACAATAGGAGTGTATCGAAATGGGGCCTCCTGCCAGTTGGTCGCACCCA
>CAJNSZ010000452.1:0-50203 GCA_905329745.1 Rotaria sp. Silwood2
AACCAGGTAAAAATGCCCCAGAAAAAAATCTTACTCCATTTTTGAATTACTGTCGCCTTAATTTTCTACCCCAAAAAAAGCATCCAATTTCTGAACATCTCTTAAGTTTGACATTAAAAGGCCTTCACAATCTTTACTATTTAGTACCAATAAACTCAGTTTTTAACGCGCTTTAATTTCGTATAAAATACATTTTTGATATCATTGATACTTTACGTTATAGAGGGGGAGGCAAAGGTTATGTGTCATCCTGTATATAAATAATACGTCAAAATAGAAAGAAAAAATTGTTTTTTAATACATGTTGATTTGCCACATTAAAAAAAAGGTTTTTTCCAATTTACGGAAATATAGTTAGCTGCTTTAAACAAGCAAAAAAGTACAATTTTTTTCTTTGCGATTCTGTTTATTATGTCGAGCGTTTAGTTTCCAAGATAAAAAGAACGTTATACAAGGTGGAAATTTCCCACTTTCATTGGCTTTCTCCTATAAATAAGCCGTGCAATTGCTATAAAAACAGAACACGTCGCCGAACAACTTCATCAACTATACGACAACTATATTTGGAATAATAGCTGAACAAGATTATAGATGAATCGAGACTTTACTACACCACGAGACAATAGTTTTCCGAACAATTTTGGTTTCACAAACTGGCCAACAATGACTTCTGTTGAACCCGGAAGAGGTGGCCCCATTGAACTCATGCTTTGTGCCCATGGCTATCCTAGTGGTTGTCCACATTGCAGAGCATCAACTCGTGCAGCCGGTGGTTGCATTGTTCTGTAATTATTGCCATTATAATGCATTATTTTTCATTATAATGTATTTTTTTCCATTGTAATGCATTATAATTGAAAATAATGGCAATAATTACAGGATAATGCAACAACTGACTACGCGAGAACAGAAGTTAGATCAAAATGAGTGCGTCTAACTCTATTACAATGAACTTACTTGTGTTGTGTTTCTGCCAATGTTTTGTGTCATTATTCTCTCCTATTTCCTTTTTCGTAAACATTCAATTATTATTGTATCTAACATAAAACATTTTCCACTTCAGCACTATTCTAACGGCACATATCCCATGTTAAAGCACATTTATAATTTATGAGAAAGATTACTAGCACCAATAAAAAGTGATCAGTACCTCTAGCATTCAATTTTTCGATGAAATATTGTTGAACGTCTCAGAAAGTTGTCATGCCTATTTTTCTTCGAGCTGAGCGTCAGTGTAAATTAATTAGAAAATAGATCAGGCAATATCTCCTCTTTGCAGCAACTAATCAAGTCGAAAGAAGAATACTGTTATATCATGTTCTTAAATTAATATAATTACAGGAAATACAAAGATTGATTTCACAGGCTTATTTTATTTATTTCAATAATTAGAAGCCCTTATCAGCCCTGGCATTCAACTAATAAGCAAAATAAGAAATTCAAAGAAAAAGACAGGGTAGATATGAATGAAAATACGCATAAAAAAATGATAAAACGGACAAATGACGTAAAATCAAAACAGCTTTTAAAATTTGATTCGAAAATTGAAGTAGAAAAAATATACTAATCTTGATATTCAAAAAGGAAAAAATGGATAGTGTGGGTTAAAGTACTGCGTTATTGCTATTTTTGATTAAGAACACGATCCCAATCACGAGAAAAACAAGGCTGTGAATCACGATCACGGATTTTCTCAGCCCAAATTCACGGTCACGATCACGGTGACGAGTTATCTTAGATCAAATTCACGATCACGATCACGAATATTCGAACTGTTTGGAGACGAAAAATTCTCATCATTCTCACGTGACAGCTGTCTCAGAGACTGACAGCTTCGACTCGTTACCATCCGCTCCATGGAGCTGGCCCAACCAAGCATTGATTTTTCGATTTATTATTCTGCGACAAAGATAAAAAAAATTAATGAGAGAAAAGCTCGTCACCGATCAGTGATGGGATCGGTTCGATTCGGTTCCAAATATTTGGAACCGATTCCCATCTAAATGCCTATTTGAATATACATAACTTTGTTACAGTGCTCCAACATGGATCTTTATTTCTTATTCTTTTCTCCTCTAATGTCTCTCTCAATATTCTGTCTTCTACTTTCCTCAGCATTTTTAATAGAAATCTGAAATAAAGTATACGTAGGTACTTTGCTTCAGTTGACAAAATGCCACTTGCTACCTTGTTATTCAAACCAAAGTAGGGTGTGGGTGTGGGTGAGTGTGGATGTGTGTGTGGCTAGTTGTGGCGTGTGGGTGTGGGTGGGGGTGAGGGTGGGAGCGTGGGTGTGGGTATCGATGTTGGTGTGTGTCTTGTCTTCTATACATTTAAATCCACACGCACACCCACACCCACACCCACACCCTTGCGCATACATCGAGTTTCGATGATCAAAACTTCGAAATACTAGTCATTTTTCGCTAATTTCCATAGAAGAGATTCTTATTTTTAGCCTTGCTAAACCTAAAAGAGTTCACGGTCTGGTTTAGTGCTTTCAACTTACCACACCAGCCACAACAAAAAAATACTAAAACCAGAAGAAAGTACGCGGGTGGGTACAACCCGTAGAAAAGGCGCCAACTCCTTTGCTGAATTCACCACTGTTTTTTTGACTGTACTTGGCGCTTGGCATGTCGATGCTAAGCTTTATAAATTCAAAATCGAAGAGACGTGATTATTGTCAATAGAATGGTTGAAATCCAAGACAGCCATCGTCATCGACGGTAGATATCAAGAAGCATTTATCTGCATTACAGAATATACAATATAAAAGAAAGTTCAATAAGTGCTAATGAAACTCATCGATTATAAAGTAGTAGTGAAATGTAAATATTCATTAACTTAGATGACTTTGTTGCTGTAACTAAAGTTAAATATTCTCGTTGTTCTGGAGAAAATATTGTTGAGTTGTTTATTTATTTTTCTTTGCATTAGTTCAGAGCGAATGATTTAAAGTAAGCAAATGTTTATTTTGTTTTCGGTTCAATAATTTTCGGAAAGTAGGGTTGAGTTGTTATATTTTCAAAAAGCGACCAAACACATCAGAAAAAATAAAACTGAATTAAGAAATGTGATTGGTGTTTCCATGTAGCGACTAGTGCCCGACGTGACCAAAGAACCGTGACAAAAGAAAAAAAGATTGTCCGATAGTAATTTTCTTGTTGAATACGACAAAAATACTTTTAATTTGATCCATTGTATTCAGAATTTTCTTCTCTACAAAATGATGTACAAAACTTGAGGATAGAATGATCTACATGAGAGAAAACAACGACACATTTGTCGTAACCAGAATTTTCCGTGACTGGCCGTGACTAGAACTGGTCACGACAAATGTGTCGTTGTTTTCTCTCGTGTAGATCATTCTATCCTCAAGTTTTATACATCATTTTGTAGAGGAGAAAATTTTGAATACAATGGATCAAATCAAAAGTATTTTTGTCATATTCAACAAGAAAATTACTATCGGACAATCTTTTTTTCTTTAGTCACGGTTCTTTGGTCATGCCGAGCACTAGTAGCGACGCAAATCACATTTCTTAATTCAATTTTAATTTGTCTAGTCTGTTTGGACCGTAATATTTGGGTGTGCGCTTTATTCAACGGAGGAATGAAACAATGATGTTGTATAGTCGTCTGAGCATCTATTGGACAGCTAATAACATCATTGAGCTTTTTTTTTCTTTCTGTCGCTGAGATTGACTGGCATAAATAATAGAATACGAAAAATAAAACAATGCTCGGCAAAGAAAACAGACGAATATATATATAACTGAATATCAATAAATAAGACAGATGAAAAGAATGATGGTAACCAATTTTGAGTGTTTATCTGACGATGTTCTTTTTGAAATTTTTGGTTATTTGTCTCCTGTTAATATTCTTCAGTCATTTTTTTCATTGAATAAACGTTTTTCAACAATCCTTATATATCAATATTTGTGGCACATTCATATTGATGATAGTACGATGTCATTAACGATGTTCAAGGATTTTTGTCAAAATGTCTTAAAATTGGTAGGACGTCGTGTTCTCTCATTACGTATTAGATTAAATAATTTTATTGGCGGATGGTCACTTGTTTCATCATCTCTAAAATATCAACAAACAACATTGCTCCGACATCTTCATCTGATCGACATTAAACCACACGAATTTGATAAATTATTGTATGATCGTTTAGTAAGACAATTACACACATTACTGGTCGATCTGATAGATTCTAGTTCATTCAGCGGGCAGGTAGTGGAAGGAGCATATTTGGCTAAGGTAAGAAAACAAACTTTGCGCAAGTCTATTATGGAACTGGTAGTTTTTGTTTGAGAGAAAAAACTTCTAATAATATTATCTAGAGAATGCGTAAAAACGTTTCTCCTGGTGGTAACGCTGTGATTTCGAATACCCTCATCAACAAAATTTATATCAAATTAGAGTGCATCGAAAATGGAATTTGTTACTACTAAATACTAAGGATAATGGCAAATGATCAGTGTTCAATTCAGTAACTTTCCAGAAGTGTATGATATATAGGCATAGAAAAATTCTTTTGGTGAAGCATTTCAAGCTGGATCTGATGTAAAATAATGAATATCACAAAGCAATATTTATTTTTTAAGATTTGATAAATATAATCAATAATGAATATGCTGACTATTAGAATTCTTTACAGCACGAACACGAGACCGGTACCAATATAAAAGAATTTAACATTATTAAATGTTTGCTTCCATGTTTGTCAAAACGACTCAAATATATTTATTTAGTGTTTCTTCATGATAATGATTGTATTTCATGTATGATAGATTTTTTTCTCTACTTCGTTTTTGATTATTGTTCCAATATTTCTAAGCTAAGTGTCGATCATTTTATGATATTCATCTTTTTACAGCAGATCTAGTTTGAAATACGTCATCAAAGGAATTTTTCTATGCTTATATGCCATAAAATTCTGGAAATTTCTTGAATTGAATACTGATAATACACAACCATTACTATGTCGTAATGATAAATTCCGTTTTCGATGCGTTTTAATATGGTATAAAGTTTGTTGATCAGATCTGAAACCACAATTTTATGTACCCTATATAAGACTTGATTTTTTTATTATTATAGGTATGTTCACAACTACCTAATCTACGAACTTGTCGACTACCGTTTGATTTTTGTCCTACACAACGTTATCATTTACCAGAGTTCTCAGCGCCACCACTAATGACTTTACCTAATCTTTCTAGTACAGTTTATCTTCATACATTAACCACTGGTGTAAACACAATACGCTTTTTAGAGCGTTTAGTAACGTGCATACCTTCGATTCAAAATCTTTCTGTTGGTGTACAAGATTCAATAGTTTTTGACAACGATGAATTTGATTTAATTCCGTAAGTAACATACGATGATTTATAAAAGTATCAGTAAAATGAAATTTTAGATTACCTGCTGCTGTTGATGGTTTCCTTCTTCCTCGTCTATCTCGTCTGAGCATGAATTGTATGGATAAAAGAAGTTTTCATAGAGCAGTTGCTCTTTTATCATCTGTGTTTATTCAACTTACTCATCTATCACTAAAATTATTTGCATGTACATCAATCTCTGGTCCTTTGTTCATATCAGGAAAACTTTTCTGATCTTTGATTTATTTATGGTGCTAGACGTCGGATAAGTATAGTAATATTTGTTGATGAAATATAAATAAGTGAATAAACTAATGGCAAGATAAACTGGTTCATCAAAAATTTTATTTATTTTAAATAAAAATATATAGTTTAGCTTTCGACCTCTCTGAAAGGGTCATTATTAACGCTAAAGTTATATGAAAAAAATTTGCAGATAATATATGAGACAATTTTTCCCATTTTTTTTCTCTTTCGTTCTGTTCTGAACATTGCACTGAGACAAAATCATTTCTCACCTTCACAGTGCAATGTTCAGAACAGAACGAAAGAGAAAAAAAGATGGGAAAAATTTCTCATATATTATCTGTAAATTTTTTTCATATAACTTTAGTGTTAATGATGACCTTTTGAAAGAGGTCGAAAGCATTACTGTTTCCTTTTGTTTAAAATAAATAATATGACGGATAAGTATAGACAATAGATTAGGCCATTCTAGCAAGAGAAAAGAATGCATCGTTCGAAAAAATTCAATCATATCCATAAAATGCAATATAAGTAGCCATTATATAGTCAGATTGAATTGAACAGCGAAACAAAGATATGTATGAAGAATGTGATGAACACTTACTGCTATTACCATCTATCAACGATAATGAACAAGAATCGGATAGTTCAGCAGAAAGTGATCAATTGGAAATCGTTTCTGATGCAGAAGATAGTGAAAATTTACTTGTTCGATTAAATAATTATTTAAATTTGGATTCTGCTGACGATACTGGACTTAGCTCTGATGAAGATCACGATCAAAATAGAAAGAAGAAATTCATTGATGAAAATGAAGATGAAAAAGATGACGATTCTGATAGTCCAATAGTTTCTAATATAACTTGTTCAATAACACCACATGCAAATCCAATTGCGGATGCCGTCCAATCGCAACAACCATCATCAAAAACCATTGGCGAGTCTGGCAGTAGCAAACGAAAACGTAGGCAATGGTCCATCAAAGAAAAATTATCTGCATTAAATGTTCTTGGAAAAAATTTAGGCAACAAACAGCTTACTGCTCATCAATGTGGTTGTTCACGATATCAATTGTCACAATGGGCTAAATCGAAGGCGGAGCTTGAAATAATGTCCAAAGCCAAGCATAGTAAGATGAACTAATATATTTCAAACAATTGAATTTTTAATGCAGATGAAAATTTTTCGAGATAGATGAATTCTATATACGATAGCTGATTCCAGCTAGAGAAATATCAACGAAATAATGCAACTATACTTGTACTTTATTCAGAACAAGGACAAAGACGGCTAGTCGTTAAACATAATTATTGTTTTGTTTAAAAAGTAATTGTACATTTCACTTTAGGTAAAAAACGCAAACGTTTAAGTGGTGGCGGTTCAAAAATAAAATATATTGACCTCGATTATCAATTATTATTATGGTTTCGTGAAAAGAGCACATTTATCGATCTTCAATCCATTGCTACAACTGTTACAACAACGACGACGACAATACGACGTGAAAAAGTAACATTTCGTCAATTACAACGTCAAGGCAGGTTGTTAAGTGTTCAATTACAACATGATTATCCAAGTACAAAATGGTTTGCGAGGTTCATGCGTCATCATCGTTTATCTCTTCAAAAACCGAAGAGAAACCAAAAAATTCCATTATCCGATGTATATCCACTTGTTAACAAATTCTATGACTATATTCGTCGAGCAAGTCTATGGGCGCCGAGTCGCGGTCCCATGGGAGCATTTCTCGTTCAAGATGTATGTAATATGGACGAAAGTCCATTAAATTTATTTGGTGATCAATCGAAATTATCTATAAATGATATCAACACGTCCAATGATATTGAAGGCTGTATTAGCAATAAGCGATTTGCTACAGTTATATTAACAATTTTTGGTGATGATAATACACGAGTTGGTCCAGTATTACTTTTCAAGGGAAAATGGCAGGTGCGGGACCTTGGGAAAAGTCAATATGCTAAAGATGTTAAAGTATATTTTACTCCGAAAGCAGTCAACAATCGGATTACAATGGATAAGTAAGTTAAAGAACGAATAAAAGAACATGAAAGAAATGTAAAACTGATTTTTGTATAAAAAATATACTCGTTTCACCTAAAATAATTTTTTAGATCAAGAAATAATGATATTCAGAATAACAGACTTGATCAGAAGTTGAATTAAACTTTTGGCTCCTTTTCTTGTTTTCTCTTATAGAAGACAGCAAAACAAATTATTTTTTTCTGTACAGAGATTCCAATTCGTATTATGACCTGGAGCAGCTTAGAAATAGTAACAACTTTCCTTAAGCTAATAGAGGAAATAATAAAAATACAATCGCTTTTGATTCTATCCAAATTAGTTGCTTAATATAGAGTGGAAAACAATAAATTGTTCATTTCATTTCTATCATTGAACTGAAATTAAGGATGTGATGAAAAAATATATTTACTCTCCTTTCCAGATATATTAAATATTGGACCTCCAAAGTTAATGATAAAAATCCAAAATTATTTATTGCTGATAGTTCAAACACACATCTTGATGAAGCATCAATTCGATTATTAAGAAAAAAAACATTGTTGTTGCAGTAATACCAAAGGGGTGTACTATGTATATTCAAGCACTCGATGTTTATGTATTTGCGATATTTAAAAATCACTATTATGATTGTTCAGTAGAATACATCGAGAAAGCAGGTGGCGCTCAAAGATCAAACTTACTGCTTCAGAATCAAGGATTTTGTGTACACGACTTACGTTGGCTGCATGGAAAAGAACACTTGCTTCTATCGATTTTAAGAAAAGTTTTCGTCAAATTGGTTACACATGGACCGATAATATTACACCAGTAAAACCTCATACTCTTCCTGGATATATTTACGATCCGACTGATCGTAATTTAACTAATTCAAATATGGAAAACGACATAATTATCGAAGAAACTAATGAAAATGAAACGAACCTTATCATTACAAATAAAATTGCTAATAAACAATTAAAATTGAGTGACTTTTGGAAACAGTAATTCAATGTACGGTCTGATGTGTGACAGTTAATGTTTGTTTTTGTTCTATTTATAAGACAATTTTCATTCAAGAAAGTAAATAAAAGATATGAAATAATATGAAATGAAAAAGAAAACATCAATTTGTACATCGGTCACCGGAGCTAGTTTACAGATAGCATTAGCTCAAAAAGCCTAAACAAATTTCAATTTTCAGTTGCTGAGCTAGAAAAACAAAATCAGTAACTAACAAAAAAAATTGTAATTTTTTACCATAAAAGTCCTATTACAAGGCCACCCTTAATAGAAGGCCACCCTGAAAAGAACGATGTAAATTTCCATAATAGAAGGCCATGGCCTTTTATTCTGAGGGGGAGTTTAGCTATATTTCGTAACCTTTGTTGCTCTTGGGGAGATTTATTTCAAAGGTGTTAAATATAACGATTTATAACATTGAATAATGTCTACTAAAATTCGCATTTGTATACTATAGAACAGGAATATATGACGGAATGTAAGCACACATCTTGTATGGAAACGCAACAGTACAGCTTGTAAAAACAAAAAAAACTACAATGCTCTGACATATAAAAAAATTGACAAATCTAAAACATTTCCATTAGATTTTTACATAAACTTGATGAATAAAATTGATTTTTCTTTGCTTTAGATGGCTTCCTGTAAAATATAGGGAAGATCAAACAAATTTTTTTGGAAAGCGAGGAATAACTTGGCACATCACTGTCGTTTCACGCAGGAAAGAACAAGAATTGAGCAATATTACTCAGATTAATTATGATCATGAAGATGAAATTTATGCTCAAGGTCATAAACAAGCTCTTGTTGATGAAGATAATGACGAAGAGAGTGAAAATGACTGTGAATATGAAACAAGTAAAGAAATTATTCAAATGAATTTTTTTATTTTTTATTTTTTATTAATATTTATGATTCTTATGCTGTCAGCTCAAGTTCTCTACAAACTTATTTATTTGATTTATTCATAGGATTCAAGATCATACTTTTCATTTTATATTTTTTTTAAAGAAAATGGTTCACTATTGGGCGTTGTTGATACGAATGCAATATCTACTCATTAAATGAAAGTATTTCGCACTGTATTTTGAGCTTTTCTTCTATTAGTAAATCAATCGTGAGACGAGAAACTCGGGATCTTGGTGTATGGAACAGTTTTTTCTGCATTAAAATTAAGCATTAGAGAGATTTCGAACACCACTAACATTGCTTTATAAATATAATCTAATGAATCCTTTATAGACATTTTATTAGACTATTCCAATGCTATGGTAAAATTCTTAGATATTTCAACGAAAAATACTTTCTTCTATGCTGTAAGTGTATTAATTGCAAGTCTTATATAAAGCGTCCCTCATAAAAGATAGAACATAATTTGGATAGCGAGTCATTCATGTAAAAAAGCAGAATATTATAAGATTTTCCTAATAAGTATTAATAATTTATGTAGATCTTATAAAATATGCTTTTTTTTCTTATTTTAATCCCAGATTTGAACAATTTCGAACATACAGTATTTGTCCATGTGATCGATCAATGCTCACAGGACAGTAAACTTGTCGTCGCAATAATTGATGATATATTATCAAGATTAAAAGTATATGATAATTCAATTCAGCAAGCTTGTATTCGCTGTGATAACGCGGGCTGTTATCACAGTGCTTATACAGTATTATCAATGCCTGCCTTATCCGAGAAGTGTGGCATCGCAATACGAAGAATGGATTTTGCTGATCCTCAAGGTGGTAGAGGTAATATATGAAAGACTAGAAGACGCCTAATGTAAATCTTTACTGATTCATTTAGGCTCTAGTGATAGATATGCTGCCATTATGAAGTCTCATGTTAGACGTTATCTAAATGAGAAACACGACGTTACAAATGCCGAACAGTTCGTTGAAGCCTGTCTATCATATGGTGGAGTGAAAACTGTCAACGTTGTTGAATGTCAATTTAAACCAGTTCATCAATCGGCCAAATTTCAATTCAACAACATAAAGCAGTTTAGAAATTTTTGCTTTGAGCGTCATGGGACTCGAGTATATCGAGCATGGGATATTGGGGAGGGCTCTCTACTATCATATAGCAAATTGATCAATGGAGTAAGATATTGAAAAGCATTTAATATGACACTCAAAAGTCAAATAGCTCATCTCTTTTGATTGCTTTTATTTACTACAACTATAAGAAAAATGATTTGCAAAATCTATCGATAACAGAAAAAGCTTGAAGATCTCGATAATTTCCGAAAGTGTTTGAAAATTTCTAAACCTAAATCACATATATAAAATAAATCTTTTCCGAATTTTTAAACGTTCGAAAATATTCAAAAATATTGTCACATTTTAAGTAGACTCATGCAACTTCATAATGCTGTAGGAGCTTCGCATCGACTAATAATTACGAAAGGCTTTAAAGTTTTATAGGATACAACTAGCTCTTTCATTGTTTTCGCCAAATAGCATTTTTTATCTTTTCAGAAAGTCACTATCGGATCGCTTGATCTAATTAAATCATCGCCGGAAATAATCTTTGGTTCGTCTACCAACAACAATTTGTCATCTTCTATAGATATATCTGTTAACGATGAATGTACGGAATCGATCGATCAAGCTGCCAACATATTTGAATGTCCAGAAGAGGCTTGCATATCCTCGTTTGTGAAATATGGAAATCTACTTAGGCATCTTGCAATCGGTAATCATCGTCATATACCTGAAAAAGTAACTTTAATGGACACAGCGAAAAAAATGTTTCATACAAGATTATCAAATGCTGATAATAAAAGAGTTATTTCATTATCTTCAAATGATGTTGTATTAGATTCGAATAACTGTGATCAAGTACCTGAACTCACTGTCGGATGGGCACTTCCGGTGACGCGTCCTCCTGTTCGTTTTACTAACAAACAAAAGAAATTTTTAGACGTGAGTAAGATTTATATGTAACTCTTCTATACTCTGCCTTCATTTTATACATTTTTCATCCCACTAACAACTTTGTCTTTTGTAGGAAAAGTTCAACGATGGAATTTTACATGGTCGTTTCTGGAAACCAGAAACAGTTGTTAGTGAAATGCAAAATGCTAAATCATCTCAAGGGAAATTTATATTCGATATCAAAGAATGGTTAACAACCAGCCAAGTACGTGGTTACTTCAGTCGTATTCGATCAATCATTACCCAAAAGAATGCTCAATTTTCATCTTCTACTTCGTCGAGTAATTCAGTTTGTGCAGAAAGTGAACAAGAAGAAGGACAAGACTTGGACGAAGATGCTAGCGCTGAAGTTTGAATAATAGTTCATATTTTTTTTTCTCCAGCCTTTTTCGTTCTCTAGGAATCTCTCAAAGATGATGTAGCAGTCAACGAAGCCATCGAGCGAATTACATTTATAACAGAAACAAACCAAATGGTAGAAAGAGCAAGTAAAGAAAAACGACCATTATCATCAATACAAAATGAACAAAAAACACAAAAACGTTCAACTAGTACACAAAGCCAAAAATATTCATAGAACATGAGAAAAAATTATTCAACAAAAACCCTAAGTAATAGAGATATCTATGAAATCTATTAAGCAACACAAGTACATTCTTTAACTTGAACAAACTCAAATTACTTCTCATATATAAAATAATTTACACTGTAATCGTCAAGAAAACATGATTCAATGTGAAGGTTCCTCCATTCATACACCTCTTGAAATTGCATTGTAGAATAAGGAATAAATCCGATTCACAACTAGCATTCGCAAAGCGTTTCGAAAACATGAGGAGAAAGGATAATACCTAATTTTCATCCCTTTCATATAAT
The DNA here is from genome assembly GCA_905329745.1 of Rotaria sp. Silwood2. Classification (NCBI taxonomy): domain Eukaryota; kingdom Metazoa; phylum Rotifera; class Eurotatoria; order Philodinida; family Philodinidae; genus Rotaria; species Rotaria sp. Silwood2. Next base: position 12,503 of record CAJNSZ010000452.1, read on the forward strand.
AATTGCAAAAATAAGAAATTAATCTCTTACCTTTTTTTCTGCTATTGAAGAACGTAATCAAGTATACATTGAATTGAAGCAATTCCTATAAGTGCAAGCCAACATTTGTAAAAATAAATAAGCTTGAGATAATATAATTGTTGAAATTTTGTTGATACGTCGTTGAAAAAGAGGTAAAGAAAATTTTCTTGAAAACTTCACTAAATGTTCTATTGATGACATTGGTGTGTAATTGTATTCAATCTTTTAGAGCTCATTTGTTGGAAGTAACTCAAAACAAAATATATCAAATCAGTGTATTAAAACACTTGAAATCGTTTTAAAAGCATAATTCATTCATTTTAAGAAACTATGAATTTGAATAGGAGGTATCTATGATACTGCGCATATTCCAGAGAAAAACGATCAATAAGCCATATAATATAAGTGACTTTGAAAATTTTTTTAATAAATTATATTACATTTTATTTAATGGTGAAAACTAAATTTCAATTGGCTTCTTGTTAGAAAAGTTAGAGCTAACATATTGATAATTGGTTAAGCAAAAAACTGAAAAAAAAATTTTTCAAGGTGGTAGTCGAATATCTTTTGAAGCTTGTATGAACACCATGGGCTACTTTGATTTCAAACATTTTATATTAGTTAGATAGCTCTTTTCATACTCTATCAAAAGCTGTAAAAAAATCTCTGGGATCGTTAAAATTAGTAGAGAAATATAATGTGCAATGAAAAAGTAACAAGACAAAAATGTGAAAAAAAATAGTAGGGTTGATTTAGTTTCGTGACTGTTGTACCTACAAAATGCACATCGATGAGAAGAAGAAATATACAATTTTGTAGAGGAGAATTTTTTCTATCAAATGGTATATAACTCGAAAAGATTCTAAAAATTCATTGTAGAAAAAATCAGCAAATACTGCCTCACTAAATTTTTCAGAAAAAAAATTTCTTTTTTTCAAAACCTGTTGAGGGTGCTTTCAGTTCGTACTTGGTAACTTTTGAGAGGTAAGTTTAAATGAGCTAAAATTTTGGATTTATAGGTTTCTCACTTTGCTCTTTCATTTCCAGTCATAAAATATAGGGGTTAAAATTTTCGAGAGTATGACCCTATTGAAAAATGTTCGATTTTCTCATGGACCGTCTCTTAAAGTTTCATTGCATTAATCTAGAAAAAATGACTTTAAAATTCCTCAGAAATATTTTCTGTAATCTTTAAAGAGATCAATGCCAAATAAAGTTGGATGTATTCGAAAATATTTCAGTTTGTTAATATTAACTATATGTTTATTTAATTTTGAAAAAAAAACAACTTAATTCGTCGGGATATATCTTTAATGAGAAAATTCATCTTTGAATATCAAAATAATTTCTTTGAATAAAATCGCATATTGAAATTTCTTCTACAAATATTTCAATTAGAAGTTTATATTTAAAAATTAGTTTCCATATTCATATATATTTACTTAGTGTAAACCAATTCCAATCAATATATTCATAATTGTGTAGAAAATCACCGAACAAACAGCTTATCCCAGAAGGATAATTCCGATCGTCTGAAAAGCCATCGGAAACGGCCTGAAACGGCTATTAAACAGCATAGAACGGCATTAATTTTCACCCTATTTCGCCGTAATCCGTCAGCTCGTTTTACGGGCCATTTTTTTGCTAGAAAACGGCCATCGCTTTTAACACTATTCTCTTCGTTTTCCGAGCTGACGGAAAACGGCGCCGTTTTTTAACGTTTTACATCGTTTGTATGCCGTTTCAGGCCGTTTATGGGCCGTTTTCTTCCACCTGGGATCTCTTGAACATAATTTATGCGATAAAGAACAATTAAAAATAAAAAGACAACATTAAGGCCCCCCCCCCCATCTCAAAATCCAATCTCAGTCCAGAGCAGAGATGTCCATGAAGTCGCAACAATCGACGTGTGTGTTGCCCTGCAGGGCAGCTTTGACGTCGATTGTTGTGCCCCCATGGACATCTCTGCTCTGGACTGAGATATTGAAATCTGCATGAAATTTGTAGCATATGTTGGGGCTGTAGTGGAGATGTTCTGGTAAAATTTTCAGCTCTACATCATGATGTTTGGGTGAAATATACCCACAATATGTGTCAAAAAACAGCTCATCTGAGCCCCCAAAATTATTTGTCCAGGCTCATTCTATATATTTAATTTTTATTTTTTGTTGGAAAGAGCATGTCAGAAATGCAGTGCCTATGAGAGTCCTTTTTTTAAATTCTTACTTTTCTAGAGAAAAAAAAAGATGACAAGTTTAATTACTCGAAAAACTCTCAAAAAATGTCGCTTCAATTTTAAAACTGGTTTTCAATATAGTAATAACAAAGTCTTTTTCAAAAAAAAGGACTCTCATAGGCACTGCAGTTCCACACGCTCTTTCAAACAGAAAAAGATATTTGACTTTATCTCGTACTGTGATAGAATGCCGTGGGGGCGGCGTCGTCGAACCCACGTTCTGAGAAAAACGAAAAATAATTTTCGGTTTTTTGCAAAAACGGCTTGTTTTTCGAATAGGGGATGACAAAGTATTCCAAGATTTTTCGAAAAAAAGAGGTGTCGAGTAAAAATTTTTGTCGTTTATGAAAGAGCAGATCACGGGCTATTTCCCCATGTGTTTATCTGAATTTCGATCATTCTGACGAAAAGTGACTTTTTTGAGGAGGGGGGGGGGGCTTAACAGAATTGTCCTTGTTGTTCTTCATCATATCTTATCGATTTATTAAATAAAGCATCTTCTCAAAACATGACTATTAGAGATTATATGTATTATAAACAAAAAAAAGAACACACTGAAACCAATGAAGATATTGTAGCATATGCTCGACAACAACCGATTGATGATCAACTAAATATTGAACAAAGTTTATTATCAAATGTAAATGAAGAAAATAATTCTCAAGAATATTTATCAAATAAAAAATACGATTTATGTTAATGAAGAACCAAAATATATGGATGAAGATTCAAATTTATTGATGATTTAACCCAACAATAATATTAAACTATTGATTAACAATCAATAAGATAAATATCAAATGATAATAATGAAAAACAAATATCATTCAATAACATATCTCTTGATATCAATCAAAATCAATAATTTCAATCAAATTATAATTATATTGATAAAACTAATGATCTATCACGATCATCTGTTAATGATTAAATTAATGAACTCGAATTAATAAACATTAAAATAAATAAATTCAACAACTAATTATGATCATCATTAAATCTTATCAAATGATATTAATATTATCAAAGATATAAATGAAGAAATTATAATAATAATGATGAATTAATCGCTAAAGATTTATAATTAACTTACAAACAACAAAACAATGATTATTTATTAGCTCTTATTCTACAAGAAATAGAAAACGAATAAATAAATAAACAAATTTTAACTGTTAAAAAATAAAAATAATGTGTCATTGTAATTATGAATCATTGTTTCATACAAAGAGAATTAAATCGATTGAAAAAACAAAAACAAACAAAAAGAATTTTTATTCACATCAATATTAAAATTGAATATTTTATAATAAAATTTTATATATTAAGAAAAAATCAATCGACAAGGAAACACTTATTTAGCACAAGTAAGGAGGGCTGATTTCCATAAATGAAGTAAGAACCCCCTCAAAAAAAGTCACTTTTCGCCAAAATGTTCGAAATTGAGATAAATTCATGGTAAAATAGCCCGTCATCTGCTCTTTCATAAATGAAAAAGCTTTTACTCAGCATCTCTTTTTTTCCAAAAATTTTGGAAGATTTTCGTTACCTCCTATTCGAAAAACAAGCCATTTTTACAAAAAATCGAAAATCATTTTTCATTTTTCTCAGAAAGTAGATTCAACGACGTATCTCCAGCAGAACTCTATCATAGTAAGAGATAAAGTCAAATATTTTTTTTATTTCAAAGCTTGTGTCTAGGGCTAGTGACTCTCTTGGCCCTTTTTTTAAAATAAGCTTTTTTATTATCATATAAGAGAACACTTCTATAAAACAGCGCCATTTTTTAGGAATTTTTTTGAGTCATTGAAATTGTCATTCCTTTTCTTCGCTTAAACAGTAAGAGTTTTAAAAAAAAGGGCCACGAGAGAGGCTGCATTCTGATGTGCTCTTTCAAACAAAAAAAAACTAAATGTCTGGGATGAAGGTCCACAGAGAAAACTTGATGATATGATCGAGCTATTTTTGACCCTTGTTTGGTGAATATCTCTGCTAAGCATCGTGCTACATGGCTGAAAATTTTACTATAGTCATCGCTCACTGTTCCCAACATATTCTGAAAGTATCATGCAATTTGGATATTTCTGAACTGAGATCGATTTTTGAGGGGGCGTAATTAATCATTCTCTCGACAGCTTATGAGACGAGAACAATTAATAAACAGAAAAGTATCATGAAAATACTTGAGTCTAGAAAATCTTCCCAGATACATAACATATTGATATAGACATTTATTATTTATTATGGTACTAATTCAAAAGTACAGCGATTTACGTTGGTGATATTCAATTTACTACATAACATATTCTAATTACCATCGTAAGTCATTTACAGATGTAAATTAATTTCTGTTGTAGACTTTTGAAAAACTGTTTATTTTTTATAACAAAACCTATAATAATCGTTTGAATTGTTGAGTACAAACTATCAGTATGTCAAAAGAAGAATACAGACATTTAGTAAAAGTTTTAAGATAATACTGTTAGGATCTGCCATCTATACAATATAGATGGACGATCCTCCCTCCCATACATTATATATGATATATAATGTGAGATAAGATATAGATAAATTAATCATCAGCCGAACCCGGTGTTTTTTGTTTTTGTTTTTTTTCTTGTTGTTTACAGTTGTAGTTGTTACTGTGTTTATTTTAATTTAGGTTCTCGTTCTATTATTTTCAAATAAAGGGAGAACGGATCCTAACAAATACATATAAATAATATTTTATGTCAAGATACAAATACAATCACCAGGAGAAAAAAAAAGTCCAACAGTCAATTTCCATGGGAAAGGACAATTGGTGATATCAACATCTAAAACAAAGGTTTTATGCGTTCGTTCATTTGTTAAACTTATTGTTCGTTGATCACAGTTGATAATGAATTCAATAATATCATTGATTTCAAATTCGCTTTTATAACCGTTAAATCCTTTCTTAGCAGAACCATCACGCCATACATTATCTTGTCCAGAAAAGCCATAAGCTGTTTTTCCTACTGAATCGTATCCTGAAGCAGTCGTATGTTTATACAAAATTCCAAAAAAAGTCCATCTTTCGTTATTGAAATTCTTAATTTGAAAACGAATTTGATGTTTTCCTGATGTATATTCACATTTACCACGTACTGATGCATAATGAGAAGTTTTATTGTGAGTGGCAACAGTACCATTATCTGAAATAATTATATCACCAAAAGATTTTTCAAAGCGTTCATTTAACATATCTGTTGTTTGTTTAATAATTATTTTCGATATAAATGGAGTTGTATTGTTATCATAATGTATATTAATTGTTTGTGGTGTAATTGAATCTTTTTTTAATTCGTTGAGTTTTGTCATCCATTTGTTCAAATCATTTTCAAAAAAATGATCATCATCACGAGCTTTTTTCAACTCTTGTGTAAGACATTCTAAATCATTCTTTAACTTGTTTATATGTTTGTCAATTATATATGATAATTGTTTTCGAGCATCATTGGCTGTTTGATGAATTTTTTCAATAGAATTTTCTTCCCATTGATCAATCTGTTTCATCAATGAATGATCAGAAGATTTATTCATTTGTTCATCAAAATTTTGTCTTAGTTGATCATGAAAATAAATAACATTTTCATCCATCTGTTTGCCTAAATCTTGTCGATGTTCGTTTGCATGACGCATACAAAAATCTTTTGAGCATCCTCGACAGATAAAAGTGGCCACTGCTTTGCCACATGTTATACAACACAAATTGTTTGTCGTTGAAGTTGCCATGTGATCGTCTTTTACACAAGAAATAAAAAAAGCGAACTACGATAAGCAACAAAAAAAAAAGGATTGTGTAGACGAGTAAATCGAATGACGCATTTTAACACGTAACAAGAGGAAGAAAATTTTGTAACGTGTTTTAACATTGAATAAAATACAAGAAAAAATTTTACTGGATTACTTATTTATTCTATTCGTTTTATTTCTTTGAGCAATCGACAATCTATCAGTTATTCGATGAAATATTATATATCAGATAAAAACAACTCCAAAGATTCGTTATACACAAAAAAGAGACTATAAAATAGAAAAATTTTTTAGAATTTAATTAGAATCGATATATCATATTAATATATAAATCGATAGAAACAATCAGATATTTATATAAGAAATATTCTTAATATTGACTTGTGCTTTTAATCACATCAATATAAAAAAATCTCAATATTCAATCTAAATTTTTATTAATAGTTTAAATGGAGTATAAGATTATTTACAATAAATTACAAAAGTAGAATTCTAAAGAATTTTAATATGTTCATCATTTTAGAATACTAATTATTATACTTTAATCATTTGTATTTAAAATCAACCTTCATATTTTGTTTTTATTTCTATTAGAATTAATCAATATTAATTATTATCATTAAATAAGCATTATTTTTAATTCTACTAAATTGATTATCAACAACTAGATTTTCAATAGTCGAACCTAAAAAATTCCCAAATCCGAACAATTTTCTTCTCCTTTGAGAATATTATTTACAAGTATAAAACAAAAAAACCTTTGGCTTCTTTTATCAGAAACTTTCAAAGATGAACTCTGATAGGTCTAATCAAATTTAACATATCTATTTGAATTAAAACTAATGATAATTTAATTATCACAACTTTGTATTAATTAATTGAAATTCAAATAATAACTATGGATTAAAGCTTATTTTAACACAAATGCTAACCTAATAGCTCATAATTCTTTGATCACTACGGTTAAAACTAATACTAGATGAAGTATTTTTATTGTAAATAAATTAGCCTGATTAATGTCAATTTGAAATAAACGGCATTTCATATGTTATTGATACTTGTTTTAAACGCTCGAGGCATTGACGATATGGTTTTTCTCGTTATTGTCATTGGGATTGTTGTTGTTGTTTTAGTTGTAGCAATATTCAATGGATTAATTCTTCGACGGTTCGTTTGACGATGACAAATAATTATTATTTGAAATAATTTAATTAATTCTTTTCGAAATGTACGTGATACTAATGTATTTGAATAAAATGACATTGTTATCAAATAAACAAGCAATTCAGCTAAACTTCTTAAAAATGCTTCAAGAGATTTACGATCTGTTGATTTGATCATATCATATTGTGTCATTGCCTTATAAATATTAAATGACATAAATGGAATTGTTGATACAATAAAGATCGCTACTTGTATTAATAACATAAATATTATTTGTTGGTTTCGTAATCTTTTTCGTCTATCGACTTGATTATTAGGAATTATTATTTGACGTCTTCTTCTTCTTTCTTGAAAATGTTGCCATATAAATAAACAACATATAAAAGCAACAAGAGATGGTAATGCACTACCCATTATAATTGTATAAAACCCATGATAAATTTCAATAGTCTTATCAGTGAATATACAAGCTATATTTCCTGGAGGTTGAATATTAGTGTAAATCAGTGTATGAATTGGTAATATCAACCAAATAACATTAATAATGATAATTATTATTCGAGCCATAATTACAGAAGATAAATTACGAATACGAGCATAACTTGAACATGAAAAACAACGATCTACGCAAGCCATAACTAAAAGCCAACGACATGACATAGCACATGTTTGATTTAAATAAGCTCGAGCTGTGCAAAAACTTGAAATTGTAGTAAATGGATTTGAAAAATTATAAACAGCATAGATTTGTGGTACAATTCCTATTGAAAGTAATATCAATGCACTTATTGATGATGATAATAAATCTTTAATTGAAAAGACAAAAGAAAAAACAAAAAACTATCTATTATTATCGTATTATCATTGAATAACTCACAAATGCAACATGAATTTGTTCGTAAGTGACGTCGTTGAAAAAGAATTATATTTATTAAAGAACCAATTGTACCAAGTAGAAATATTGTCATATGACAATATTGAACTAACAGTTTTTGTGCTATATTCAATGAAATAGTTAATGACGACATATTCACCGTGTTTTCTTTAATGCCTTCTGTAAGTCTCAACAAAGGCTTTTTATTACTGTGAAATGGAACCTGAGAGTGTTTTTAATAATGCACATATTATGTTTTCCATTGATAACGTATTTTCTAACATCAGAAGGTTTTTGATAAAAAGAAAAAAAAACTGCACTCGAAATAGGTAAGTTAATTATTCTAGTATTCATGTTCAGATATGATTTAATGGTGATGATATTCTTAATCAAGTATTAATAACAAAACTATTCTCATATTCTTATTTAGAAAAAAAAAGCCTAAACACAGTGAATATGAGTACAGGTATTATCTTTGATATAAAATCTATTCAATTTAGAATCAGAACCTTTTCTTCTTTAAATTTGAGTAACATTCTCAATACCAGTTCTTTTCTATTTGAACTTTTTGACGTTTTCAGTTATCTAATTTAAAAATAAAAATATTTGATAATATTGAATAGACTAAAGTTGTTTATAAATTATATTCATGTTTATTATAGTTAAATTATATTGGCAATCTTGAGTATTATCATTAAGGTATAATATTGCGAGATTTTTCTTCATTAATATATCTTATTAATCATTTTCATCACAAAGGACAAAAAAACAATAAAAATTCATTTGGCAGTTTTAGGCAAATGAATGAAAATTAATTGTGGTTTTATTGAAAAAAAATTGACACTTTTAATAAAAAACACAGAACTAACAATTGATTGACACTTAAATATAATAGAATTGAATATTATTCTTGATGAAACTTGACATATTGCATCAAACGGTGTGGATGAGCGTGGAGTGACCAGTGTTAATCGAAGTTGGGATATTTGAACTACACCCATACTCTTTTCTTTACTATAACTTAAGATACAAGATGAAATGACAAGTTCATGATTTTATCCACTAACGGTCATTATTGATTTTCGATGAACAATCTGTAAAGATTGCAGAACCTACAGCGACTGACAGTAGAACTTGTTCAGATCCAGAAAAGTTAGATGATATATTTCGGATACATGCTCTTGAAAAAAATGGACAGTAAAATGTAAATGTCCTTGCCTGTTATTATTAGTATCTCTTGTTTCTGGCATTATCCTTGTGTATTTTCTTTTATCACTTCGTTATATACATGATCATATGTTGACTTTCTACTCTAATCTCATTTTTTCCGACTATCTGATACATTGATGATATATTAAAAAAAACTTCGATAAATCTAGTGTTTCCTATATAAAAATATTTATGATGATTTATCTATTTTTTTTTAAAATTTACTATTTTGTTCAAGAACTCTGGTCATTGTCTTATCTTCATGAAAATGAGTTTTGCATATGGCTGATAACTAAAATGATATATTATTATAAAGCTATATAATTTAATCGATGTAAAAAAATCAGAAACATCAGTCGACCTAATTTGCTCTATAGTCCATTCTTTTGCATTCAACTTGGATTACAGATCAACAAGTCAGCCTTGGTTGAAAAAAAGCGATCTATTTACAGCTCGTGTACAGACACATAATTCAAAAGTCATCAATGAAAATATTCAGAAAAAGAATTAAAAAGTAGCAGATAAGAAAGTATATTACAACAAATATAACGAGACATGTGTACATAAAAAATTCGATTAATGAAAAATTATTTAATTTGAGAGATCATAATTTTCATCAAACATGACAACATATATATAGCATGTTAGAATTGAAATTCAATGATACATTAAACAATGAGCTGTTGATGTGTTTGGATAGAAACATCGATTGGTATCGTTTTCAATTTGCTAAGATTTTCTTTTAACCACAACTTGACATTCGCGAAACGAAAAGAATTGTTACATTTGATGGTCTCTTTAAGTTGTTGTTGTTGTTGTTGACGATGACGACACTGCCGAATGAGAGCATAAACACCAATAGTTAGCCAGTTGATTATCATCACACACAACACCAAACTAACAGCAAGTAAAACAATTGTTGGTGCGATCGAATATTTTTTCTAAAAGAAGGTCATCAATTTTCGTTCAAACTGCCACAGCAGTTCTCAAGATGAATCATTAACCTACTGAGGAATGTTTCCACATATTGAGATGCACTCTTTGGCACAATATAGCTTTTATATGGTGGTTTAAATGTGTTAAATAGAACTTTCTTCGTTGTGTACATGCACGACTACATAAAATACACTAAAAACGATATTATTTTCATTAATTCAAAATTGATCGCACACTTCATACTATTCAAAATAGAGATTTATTAAGGGGAAGTGAAATTTCATTAATACATTATTCTCAAGAATCTTTTTTTTTGTTCAAAAACAAAAGATGCAAAATTTCCCATTACTAAATGCACAGATATTTTTATATGAAGTGGTTAATCAACTGTGAGTCAGACCAAATGAAATAATTTTCAGTATATTTTACCAAGTATATCAAGCGTAAAGCGGAGAGACGTCCTATTTATTCTATATCAACTATGAAACTTAAGCTAGACGTTGCCAGGAAACACACCTCAATAATTTGATACATTTTTGAAATATCAAGAAAACAAGATCATCTCCTTGGTGTAAGACCAATTTTCAGTACTACTTTAAGTAAGAAAAGTAATTTCGTATTCGTTTTACCAAATGATATAAACCTGACCATAAACAAATACCAAAAACAACGGACAATATGCAATCGTAGAGCAATAAATACCGATACATTTGCGTTTTTCATCTTTTGTCAATGGAGGCTTGTCAAATAAAAAAAAGAAAAAGAAAATTTAACAAATCTCAAAGGCTTAAAGAATATTTACTATTAGTCTGTCAGTAGAATATAGGAATTTAATGAAAAAATATTATCCTTATTTACGGATGAAAAGTACACTTTTCAGCATGTTCATATGTTTACTATTAGAGACGTAAATCGATGAATTAGTCGGTAGTGGCGGATATAAGAAATAAAGATGTTTTTTCTGCTCAAGTCGTGGATGACTGGAAAGTTTAAAACTGAATAATCTTTTCAGGAATAAGAAATATCTATCTATTTTAATTAGCGGTGTAAGTCAACTCAAGTGCAACTATCCTAATTGGTTTCTATTGGAGTGGAATAATTCAGAGTTGATCTTGTATCAAATTAAACAGAATTTCTAGAAGCTTCGATAGACTCTGACTGATATTGTCGGATTTCGACAAGAGTCAATCACATTTGAATCGGAATCAGATAAAAGATCGTTCTTTCTGGGAATTCATTGATCAACGGTGGCTACGGTTGGAAGTTTTTGACAATTTTTTTCAAATTTTTCTTGCTTTCAAGGGATTTTGAATAAAAAATGTAGAAAAAGATGGTAGAGACTTGAATGACATGAAACTAGACAACCCATGTAAAAAGAAAAAAAAACTGATTTTAATCAGATTATTCAATTTTTCAAAGATTTCTAATCACAATGGTAATAAAGCACGTTTTTTAGTTTTAATTGAGAAGCTCAAATTTTTATATCGTAGTTTGGACTCCTCGGCTCAACAAATGGTAAGAACAATGCTAAACTGATCTTTGATGGACACTCTGAAGTTCAGTATACTATATCAATTGATACTGATTCATGCAGAAAAAAGTGCCCATAAAATAAATTAGAATCAAATATTTATTGATTGAGCCGATTAAAATCAGACTTTCAGTCTTAAATAGAAGATTTCATTTGATTTCAAATTAAAATCTGGTGTTTTCGCTTCTTTTTTAAATAAGTAGAACATTTCAGAACGCTAATTCTGAATTTCGAAAGTCGAGTATCTATTTTTATGTCATGGCGGCGGTGGCTGAGATTTTTTCAAACTTTTACCACTGTCGGTAGCGATGGCGGCTCACCCCATCGAGTTAGACCTCTACTTGCTAGTAATCAGCTTATACTCATATAAAAAATATAAATTATGTATCTCCTTTTCAGATAGGATATCATCAAGCATTGTTGTATCTTAGTATGAGATTAATATCGATGTTCGTTTTAAACAATTGCATTTGTATAGATAACAAAAGAATTATTTCATTAGTTATTATTCACGGTAGGCATTCAGTGATGTTGAGTGAATTTTCTACAAAGTCTAATTAAAATGACAATACTGTTATTGATAAATTTTCAATTGATTACTGAAATAAAGCTAATTTAAAATATATTCTCTCGAAATACATATGAAAACAAAGTTTAACCAAATATTTAAAAGTTAAAATATTGTGCTGAAAGATCAGAGCTGAATAAATAAATGCAGAAATGAATGATTCTAATTCAGCAATCGATTTAAACGAATGTAACGTACTCTTTCTAAATCATAAAATAATAATGAACAAACTTTACGAAGCAGATAATTTTATTCAATGTGGAAATCAAAATTTCAACGCAATTGAAAATAAGAAAAAAGTTCAAATCTTTTTTTTAAAATAAGAACTGAGATGTTCTTTCTTGCCTAAAATAAATTCAATTATGAGTAGCAAAAGAAAAATAGACGACAGTCGATACCTGATGATCAAAAAAATATCGCCATACACGTGTCGTCGAAAGAGTGTCAATCGTAGTAGAAACATCAGATATGGTGATAAATACAATTACAATTTATTCGATCTGAAAATACTTAAAAATCAGACAAATTTCATACAGCTTCATTATGGTATTTTCGATTGTTATACTCTGTTTTCTGTATTTATATGAAATATCAGAGATTTTTTATTTTGATATGATTGAATAAAGCATTAATTAGACTAATTTGCTAGTAAGATCCGAAGTAAATCAGACTAAACTTATACAAATTAATTGAGAAATCAATGATCTATCGAGACATATTAATGAGTAAAAGGAATTCGATGCTTACAAGGGAAGGTCTTCAAGTGATAAGCCGAGGTTTCAGCTAGCATTGCGTGAGTTTGCTAGACAAGTACTCTGATGTTAAGTATGAAACAATTGTCAACTGAGGCCGACGCAATAAAAAGTTGTAGCCAAAACACTTTCACTATTTGATGCATATATATACAGGTTCATACTTTTTCTAGAGTATCGTATTTGTTTCTAGAAATATTGTCTGATGGCAGACATAGCAAAGACGTATATGCATTGAAATTCTTTCCTACTACGTAGTATTATAGTATGACGTCACTCTATATGTATATTCCATTGATTCTTTTATTTCTTGCACTTATTGTGATGGTGTACTTCGTTTCGATCACTATTTCATTGACAATCATAAATATTGAAACCAATTCTTTTATTATTGCACTAAAAAGGATCTATCTTTTATACACATATAGAGTGATGTCATACTACAATACTAGTAGGAAAGAATTTCACTGCAAATACATCTTTGCGATTTCTTCCATCAGACAATATTTTTAGAAACAAATACGATACTCTAGAAGAAGTATGTACCTGTATATATGTATCGAATAGTGAAAAAGTGTTTTGACTATAACTTTTTATTGCATCGTTTTCAGCCAATAATTGTTTCATACTTGACATCAGCATACTTGGTGTAGCAAACCCACGCAGTTTCAGCTGAAACCTCGGGTCATCGCTTGGGAACCTTCTTTTGTTACACAACTAAAATTTTCTCGCAAATAACAGAAGGAAATCTGTGGAAAAAGATTGGGAAAAACTTTAAAAAATCATCAAATTTGCAGTAAAGATAAGAAGTAAGTCAAAAGAGAAATATATAGGTCGATGGAGAAAACGAATGTTTTATGCATTTGTATAAAAACAGAAAAAATTCATTATTCAAGTAGATAGCAGTTACTCGAATAAAATAAAACTAAGAAATAACCCTTGTATTGTAGGATATAAAAATCCTTATCAGAAGATATTTGGAATTTACCAATATTTTTATCAAAGTGTCAAAAAAATAAAATGAAAATTATATGACTTCATAGAGTGATCAATGCTCTATCGAACCAAAGAATAATAATAAATCTCAGAAGTTTTGCACAAATACAGAAAGCTAAGCATAGCTATCGAATATAATGTAATCAACTTGTATATGCCATAAACGTGATAAATAAATGAAAATTACAAGATTTCAAAAAACATGACTGCATAAAAATGAGATGTGACAACTACGAGTGGACAATTTATACTAAGTCAATCTTAAGCGTAGATTCATCATTAAACCGTTTCTATTAATGGGTTTACTAATGTTGACAGGCCATTTTATTATTAATACAAATGGTTAAGTAAGATTACTTTATTTGTATGTTAATTTAATCATGCTAAATAGGTTATTCATCCTCATTGTCATAACAATATCTATAGATGTAGAACTTAAAATTCCACAATTTCACTCAACGCTCTGTCTAATACATAGAAAAATAAATTGTACTTGTGTTCACGCATCTCTGGATTTAAATGTAGCTTTTGCTTTATGTTGCCTTTATATGATTAAAAACATTGGCTTTTCTTTCAACTTGATTACCAAATCAACTCAAAAATAAGTCAAACCAAAAGAGCACCATGTTTAATATCTTTTAAAAAAAGAAAAGAAAAGAATATAATAAGAAAAATCAGCAAAAGAAACATCAAATTATATTACAAAACTTTAATAACCATCTTATTGGGTAGAATTGACCATTACTTGCAACTCCAAAGTGTTTTCTCTTCTTTTCACGTCGGCAAAACATGTAAAAGTCACAGTTAATATACAAATCATGTCGAACACAATATCTGACTGCTAAAACAAGAAAAACATGCCATTCAATAAATATTCATTTACTTCTCTTTACATTTCATTTGAATCTCTACCAACAATTCTCTTCCAAATTTTGTTCAACAAATAAGTTCATTTATCAACTCCAAATGAAGAGTTAAATCTCTTGATAAAATTACTGATTAACGCAAATTAATTTATCTAATCCTAGTAATCAATTAGATCTATTGATAAAACTACATAGGGCAATCCAAAAATACTGGTGCCATTACTTCATTTTCGTATAAAAAGCTTGTGGAAACATTTTTTAATATACAATGATATTAAAAACAATGTTCTGTTTTTCTATGATATTTCATCATGCTTCAACTAATACTATAATAATAAAGTTTCGATAAGATCTGTTTTTCTATCAAATGCGACGGTTCTATTAATGCCTATTTAAAACAAGTCTGACGTGAGTAGATATTTTGTAAATAGTTTTTGATAGAAACAAGATAGAGAGCTGTAATTTTCATCGTTCGAAAGAGAGAAGAAAGAAATCGAATTGTGCATTATAAGCTTCCTACTGTGCTGTCTTCAGTCTGTTTCATCAATTTTCTTAGTGTTAAAGGAAATGTTTAAAAAAAAAATGAAACAGTAATGAAATTTTTTTTTTCATAGAAATTGCTACAAAAATCACTTAGAACTTTGAGCAGAATTCCTATAATTCTGGAATGATTAGTTCTAAACATCTGAACATTGTGCAGTTTTGGTGATCTTCCATTGACAGTTTGGATACACACCTAACAATTTCAAAATTCGCTCTAGATATTTTACTGGTTAGCTTTGCGATAAAACAGGTCGATTGAAAACGTCGAAAAGATCAGATAAAAAAAAGCTTATAGTATAGGATTTTAAGTATCGTCCTCTCTTCTTTCGAACGATGAAAATTGCAGCTCTCTATCTTGTTTCTATCATCAAAAAGTTGCTCTATGAGATAAAAAATTCAACGCGAACTACGAACTCAGAAAAGTCATTTTTGGGGGTGTGGGTATGGATGTGCATCTTTCTACTCTATAAACCCATATTCATACCCACATCTTTGAATTACTTTAGTTGAGGAAAGTGTGTTACCGATTTGATTAAATCTGGATGTGGTTTAATGCCATTTTGACTGATAACATGCCCAAGATAACGCATTTCACGACGACAGAAATGGCATTTTAATGCGTTCAACATAAGATTTGCTGATCTTAAAGATTGACATACCGTTTTTAAATTGATGACATGTTTACTCGAATGTAGGTGAATAGATAACAACGTCGTCGATATATACGAGGCAGCATTGCCATTTGAAATCAGCCAA
This sequence comes from Rotaria sp. Silwood2, assembly GCA_905329745.1. Classification (NCBI taxonomy): domain Eukaryota; kingdom Metazoa; phylum Rotifera; class Eurotatoria; order Philodinida; family Philodinidae; genus Rotaria; species Rotaria sp. Silwood2. The sequence continues at coordinate 28,732 of CAJNSZ010000452.1, forward strand.
CACAACGTCTATTAAATGTTGAAATGTTGCTGGGGCGTGAGCTAATTCGAATGGCATCATATTAAATTCAACGAGACCTTTATGTATTACGAATGCAGTTTTTTTGCCGTGAATTCTTATCCATTTCCACTTGCGAATAGCCAGATCGTAAATCAAGAGTAGATACGAACTTACCTTGTAATGAGTCTAATGTATCATCTATTTGTGGAATTAGATATGCATCGCGAATCGGTAGGGAATTTAACTTGCGATAATCGATACAAAATCGTAAGCTGACATCTTTTTTTTGGCGCTAAAATGACTGATGATGCCCATAGGCTTGTTGATAGTGAAATAATTCCTTGTTCTAACATTTCTTTTACATTTTCTTCGATTATTTGTCGTCGTGCAGGTGCACATCGAAATGGTGGTGAATTAAGCGGTTGTATATTAGATATAAGATTAGTTTGATGTCCTAATTTACTTGTTCTTATTGGTTTTTCATTGAAAACATCTGGGAACGTTTAGATGAATTGTTTTATTTTTTTTCTTTCTGAAGTTTATTTAAATCGGTATTGTTTAAATTTGGTTCGTTATCGGATGTTGATTTCATTGATGTAACTGTTGAAGATATATTGCAATGTTGAATCATGTCTATTGGGATTTCATTAAGACAGGTCATTTTGGCGAGTGGTTGATTTGTATGAACCATAATTGGTTCGCCACCTGCAGAATTATATGTGCGCAAGATGTGATAAATCCATTCGCTACACATGGTATTTCTTTAAACTATGCTATTTCGTATTCATCTTGATCACTTTCATCATCTATAATTGAAAATGGTTTATTCAATCTAACTTGAATGTTAAATGCATGGAAAGGAAAAATTTCAATGCGTTCATGTGACGATTTCTGATAGAAAGGATATTAGTGCTGATGGAGTTACACTTTATTCTATTCCTTCATATCATATAATCGTATCGTTTACATAAAAAGCACACGCTTATATACGAAAGTAGAAGAGAGAATGAAAGGAAAAGAGACGAGGTCAAGGAAAGAATGGATATGAGAGAACAATAGAGTAATGACAGTAGCGTAAGAATAGAAAGGTGAATACAATATATGTAATATATGAATCAATGATAGAGGAAGGTTGAACATTATGCATGAAATTCAATCGACCGGAAGCGTTACAGTTCGTTTGTCAGGAGAATATATTGATCATCATTGTTAAGTTTTTCTTTTTTATGTCCATTCAATATATCTATGTGATTTCTTTTGAAGAATGCATGCTGTCGACCGTCATCAATTTGAAGATTATGTTTTCGAATAAGATCGTTTCTAATGATGCATGTACGCCATAGTTGTGGAACAACATAAACTATATGTATACGAGTCGATTGTGAGATAGTAATCAAAAGTGACAGTACATATTTCATATGCAGTTGTGATCAATCCGCCAATTGAAAAAATAAATTAGGCAGAAGAAAGCGTGCCTGTTGGCGATAATATCGCGATAGTTGTACGAAAACATGAAAGTTAAGTAGTGTTAATGATCATTCAGAATCGATAAGTAATTGTGTGTGCCGTCCTGCTATCCTTCCGAGTAATATAAGGAGATGTATGTTCTGAAAATTAACGGTATAGATTTTGGCGGATAGTTGGACGGAATAATTTACATTGGAGTGCTGTGGTCCTATCCACCTCGCGCTCCACTGTCGTTTTTTGGGTGGTACCATAATTGTTGCTGTTGATACATATTTTGTTGACGTGAATAGTTTTTTCTTATATGGCCCTTCATGCCACATGTATAACATTTTTTTTGTGTGTTGGATATATATACCGTCGATGTGGCATTTAATTGTTAGAGCCTCGATTTGTTTGATGTACGGACATTGCTTGCACCTCGTATTGATCACCGTCGTTGTATATCGATGTTGATGATGTATTATTTCGAGGTAGTTCCTACTTAAGATTATTATGTTGTTGTTTGTTTCGTTGGTAAAAGATTTCTCTCGATTTTCTGTGCTTCTATAATAATTTCACCTAACGATTCACATCTGGATACTCCAATCATTGTTAATAAATCATTTTGCATCTTGCATATCAGGTGTCGTACAAGATCTTCTTCTGTTCCATGTGGTTTTTGCTCTATTCAAACGGGCACGAAGTCGAACAACGAATTCATTAATTGTTTCATTTTCTTCCTGTTTACAATTTTTCCATTGTTGCTCTTGCCGTGCGCGTCGTATTGGTGAATTAAATTAATTCAGGAAAATATCACAAAAATCTATCCATTTTTCTGGACGTTGATGTAAGATACATAGTTGACAGTACTATTCAAGCACTATGCCACGAAGAAATTGAGAAATATCATTAAGTAAGGATTCATCGTTCCAATGATTTATTGATTCTACGTTTTCTTTTACTCGAATAAGAAATTGACGAGAATTTTCGAAGATGTATCGATGATATTGCTGGAATAACAACGATTTGTGTTGGTTGTGTTGTACACTCAATGGATGATCTTTGACGTGAATTAGTTTCAGCGTGATGTATCCGCTGCGACGTGCTATATTGAATAGATTGAGTAGGATCAAATAATTCGTTTGATTGTTGATGAGTTTTGATTGATATGAGATGTAACGGATTTATTTTCAATAACTTGATTGTTGTAATTTGTTATGGTTTGATTCATTGCAAGTGCTCCGCAAATCTTTTTTATGCCAGCTTGCATATTACGAACATTGTTTGTCAAATTATTCCATTGTTGTTGCTGTTCTTGCAGTTTTGATATAGTTGTATCTTGCCGCTCGTATACCCATGTTTGAATCGATTCAATTTGATTTGTCATCGTCTCTTGTAAATTAATAATTTTATTTGATAGGTTATCGGTTGCATTCTTGTGTTGTTCGACTATGTTAAGATGTATTTCTGCCAATTTATTTTCTAGGTCAGCCAGCCGTGCATTGTTGCTATTATTAGCTTCAGATAATTTTTGGATAGCTTGTCCAACAGTAACTTGTTCAGAGGTCATAATTAATCTCTTGATCTTGTCGTTTTTCGATCAGAAGTGTAAGATTTCGTTTGTCAGGGTCATCATGTAGTGACAAAATTATATTGTCTTATCGACTGACTTTATTTCAATCTGTTTCATGCTTTTATAGTTCTCATCTCCCCGCAAGGAGCAAGTTAATTAACCGAAGAGAAAGAGGCAGAGAAAAAGGAACAGAGAGAGAAAGGAACGTACGTGTTAAAGTGGATAGATGAGTTTGAATGGATAAAAGATAACCATCTAGATTATATACATTGCATGATAATGTTAGGTAGATGTGAATGTGAAAGAGAAGTGATAGGACACGCAGGTTAACAATACACAAGCGAGTGACTAAATCGGCTCAGTTGATATTTTCATCTTTTGTATGAATCCAGTCGTATGGTTGCCTTGATTTAAACAAATAGTTAGTTACAAGCAGTATGAATTTATGATCCTTCACACTTCATCTAAAAATAGCAGAGGCATCATAATATCCAAAAGCTGGGTATCGGCGAGTTACTAGTCACGATATCAATTGAAGCGGATAGCCAAAAACATGGATACCCTATTTTTAAAAGGTGAGGATTTTGAGTGAATTAGAAGCAACTATGTGACTTGTGATGCAGTCTAACGTTGCATCATTCTGCAATACTTTCGCTTGTATTGAATACTAAAAGGAATACATGACAAAGTACAGAGAATCGTATCAAATGGCAACACAGTAGCTTATTATATTTCTCTTCGCTAAGAAAATATATTCGATAACAGATTTTTCATTTTGTTGTACCAAAACTTTTATCCATCTTTTCAAAGTGTTTCCTATTCTCGTTATGCTCTGTTCTGTATCGCTTCAGCTGCCATCTTGCGGGTTCAATCTTCAAAAGATTCGATTTTAACGACTCACGAAGCCTTACTCATTGGCGCATTCAATGGTTTATGATATTTGCCTATTTTTTCACTTTGAACTATTGTCATTTAGATCTTTCAAAACTATCCAGCTTATTATAGTTCTTATCTTCTGTCATGATCTTAGAGGGAAACTCGCGAGTGGGTGTGTGGGTGCAGCCGAAGCACGGTCACATGGGACAACACACGCACGACATCGCACTTTGTATGGGTGTCGCCAACAAACTCACACACGCGACAATGCACAGAAGCCACAGCATCTGGTGTGGGTGCCACGAAAGGATTCACACACGGGACAGTAAACACACAGCACAGCATTTAGTGTGGGTGCGCCGTGGGTGGCGATGTGAGTATATGCATATGAGTCTGTATGCTTCCGGAACCCCACTCACACTAACACCCACACCCACCCCATCCATCTCGTTACACCAAATTCACTCAATTTCCTCGCTATTCTAGGATATATCGATGTGTCAGAATCTCAATACCCAAGTTCCGGTTATTATGACATCCCTCATTCTGCTTTAAACTTTAACTTTAAAAAAGACAAAGTTAAAGTAGGTTTTTTCATCAAGGAAGGTCTTCTTCATGAAAATAGTAGTTCTTCATAAAACTAGATCAGACGTTTTTCGAGTCGAAGAATCTTAATATAGAATGGTTTTCCGAAAGTTTAGAGCTCCATTGTTTTAGGTCTGATAGCCTCACACTGTAACACAGTTCGTCATGTTTTCGTAAAAATTATTATTTTCGAAAAATAAGTCTTCTTTGGTCGAAAATCACATTTCAAGATTTCGAGAAAAACAAATCAAAATTGAAATAACTCAGTCCACAAACATTTAGTCAAGTTTCTTAAAAGAAACGTTGTTTTCATAAAATAAGCGTTTGTTTTATGTAAAAAACACTTGAACTTTATTTATTTTTAAGTTAGCACTCTCTCTATTCTCCAACTATTAAAAGAAGCAATCATATATCCTATTTCGAAATGAGCAATAGGCCAAAGTAAGGAAAGTACACCATCATATGCATCATGTTTTCCATGATTAACGTAAGATAATATGTATTATAACTATTGCAACTCATTTTCAGGCTAATTATAATTCAAAATTTTAAGGCAAATAGGATGAATACAACTTTATAAATCTATACAAAGAGGACAATTAGTAAGAAGTTTTTTTCAAGAATTATATAGAAAAATTAAGAAGCTTTATTTATGAAACAAGAATTATTCGCTTTTATATAGTTAAACTTAATAAATTCAACAGATATCAATGTTCAAAAGATAATGTGTGGAATGTATGCTCAGTTAATTGAAAACAGTTTCATTCATCAGTAGTCGTTTATCACGCTAGATAGAATATTTCTCATTTATTTTTTATTTATTAAAATAAAATTTGATTTTTTAAACAAGATATGAACTTTTTTCTTCGCTTACATGTTTTTCAGAATAAATTTTGAATTGTTTAGCATGTGCGCAAGTATTCAACTTGTTTTAAACTTTAAAAAAACATGAAACAAATTTTTTAAGTCTTTAGAAGACATAGTTCGAATTTTTATGCAAACATTGATTTTAAAAAAGTGACATTATATATCCGATAGAACATGGTATAAGTAAGGCATGAAAGAAACAATACAAAGTCGATGTTAATGAGCTACTGAACGAAAACGAAAGAATTACTATCAAGGATGTCATAGTCAGACGAATTGCAAAATACATAAAAAGAGGCAGCTCGAAGCTTGTTCAGTGCTGCGCCAGGCTCTGTTTCAGTATATCGTGTTACAAAGAATAAGCACACCTTTAGCATGATGGCACCAATCATATGTGCACCTGGTTCGCATTCCATCAGCCACGTGCCCATAAATTTGGTATAATATACAAAAATAATGAATGGAACACAAGTTGCTTCAATTGACCAACGTATGAAATATATCCAAGTAATGCTATAGTAGCTCTTCTTTAGCCGTAACCAATGGTAGAGAAAAGCAGACAAAACATCGAAGCAAAATATTACTAATTCTCCTTTGACTAAAGCAATAATATGATTAAGCTTATGTCTAGCAATTTCGTCGTGATTCATTGATCTGTTAATAATATGATCGGAAAAACGGAGTTGATTTATGAATAATATTATCCCAATCATTGTCATGAAATAGGTCGAAATAAAATTTATATAAACAAAGTGAACGAGTATTCGAGTTGAGTTGCTATTCATGTACGTGAGAATGAGTATTTCCATATCATACGACGTCATTGTCATCAAGTTGTTTAACGATGGTGAAAGAATGTTGCCAGTNATGTCATAGTAAAATAAATAAATTATGTGGTTCTGATAATATTATATATTATTTATTTTAGACACAAGGTTTACAAAAGCAATATGAAGAAAATATTGATTTTGCTCATGGTATACATAAAATTGCAGCACTGGTATTTATTCATCCAGATAATATTATTAATACATTTACAGATCTTAGTATTCATCTGGATGATACATTTCAATCTATATTGGACTATTTTTAAGATAATTACATCGGTCGTTTTCGAGGAAATGGATCACGTACACGACCACTATTTGCTATTGGATATTGGAATGTTTATGAACGAACCTAAAATCAACAGATGCGAACTAACAATTCAGCAGAGGCCTGGAACAGACGCATCAGTAGGTTTATAAATATAAAATAAAGAGCGAATTTTTATATATGAATAATTTTCTGATTTTCGAATGTGTTTTTCAATGCTCACACCCGACACTATGGAAATTTATTGAAAAAATTATATTAGAAGAAGATTCGAATATTCATACCAAGATCGTTCGAGCCTAATGCTGGCGAACCAGTTAATAAAAAAAAAGAAGTATCAATATCTTGATCAACGATTATTTAATCTTGTTTCTAATCCTCATCAAAATAATATTGATCAAATTAATGCTATAGCCCATAATATTGTTCTATAATTTTTTTTCTTGCTCTGTTTACATACTTAATTGTTGTATTTATGATCTTGAAATAAATACAGCAATTTTATTTCTTCTGTTATCTCTTTGTACTCACTGTCTTTCGAAGTATCAATAATAATTACTATGAATTTTCATCTCGTTCGCAAATGATCCGTGCGCAAGTTGTGCGTGCGCCTCTTGCAGTGCACAAGTTTCGTAGGCCCAAAAATATGTCACGATTGTCCGTTAAAAACTTATCTGCAGCCAACATCTGCAAACGATTGAGAACCCAATTAGAAAAAAAATCATTTAAAACTGATCTGAGACAGCTATTCAAGTGTGCTGAAGTACTTAATACTTACCAGTAAAATAAAATCAAAACGTCCGCCTGAAGAACGACACCCCTACACGAAAGTGTCCTTAGCAATACCGAAACATACCTAGTCATTTTCTACCTATAATCTTTTAATAATTACAATGAAAGAAACTATGAAATCTTAAATGGTAACTTCTTTAGTCTTATTACCAGACCATTCACATTACAATGTATTCTTCCATTTTGATGAAATTAGAGTAAAGATTAAGCATATATTTATTAATTAAAAAAAGCCGTTAATCAAACCAAAAAACTAAATAGATAGCATGCCAAATGAATATTATTTCAATGGTCAATGTCATTACAAAAAAATACATGATAATTACGGCGATGATATATCAATTTGATTGTCATAAAAGAATCGAATGTGATCTTCATTCTTCAGTATTCGATTAGGTTTGATTTGCACAGGACTCGTACGATCGGTCATCAAGAATTTGGCCACAAATGTCGAGAATGTTCCAGTTCGAACAAAAATACAATCAAGTGAATCAAGTCTTGCTGCACTTCGACCATTTGAATAACCTTGGTTCGTTTTGCAAAGTTGTTGATCGACTTCCGCACTGGCGGTATTCTGAAGAATTCGAAGTTGTTGCGCATCAATTTTGCATCCTTGATCTTCAGTCAATTCCACAAAGATGACAAATTTCGCTGGAAATACATCTAATTTCGAACACGATGTAAAATCATGCAGATCAACCGGTAGTTCTTGTTCTCTCCATTGACGAATTGTTTGTTGAAGAGCATTCATCATGTGTTGTTCAGTTACTTTCTCACCAAATATACCTAAAACGTTTCCAACACGATATGCCAACGAAATGAGAGGAATTTGAGGAATGTCGACTGGTTCTTCTGGTAATGGGACCAAATCATTGACTCGAGAAAAAAATCTTGTGCAATTGATGACATCTCCCATTCTATATCGAACCAATCCACCGTCAGTTGTACAAACCACTTCGTATCGATGTCCTGGTTCAAGCTCTGAGAGAAGAAGAGTTTTCGGTTGAGCCTGTATAAGAATTAGAAAAGCAACTACATAATAAAATGGTTGAATGAAGTGCGATACAAAAGTTCAGCGAACACCATAAGAATCATACAATTTGAACTTTAAGTAAAATTTTTATTTTCGAATTTTTGTAGATGATTGAAAAGAGTACACATCTGTGTGTGTAAACATATGTTATTTTTTAATTGAAAAGAAAATTTCTTCTGAAGAAGCTCACGAAATCCACATTGTCTCACAGGTTCTACTTTATGAAAAACTTTGAATGTTTTAGTTAGTACTAATTATTTTGTTTCGTACACAAAACTGAGTACGAAATATTTTTTATGAAGTAGTTATTGTCGTTGTTTGTTTGTAGGCAAAAACTGTGAAAAACGAGTCGACATTCTTAGAAGTTCATAGAAAGTAACTTATTACATTCGTAGTTTTTCAAAAAAACGTAGTAATTTGAGGAATAAAACTGGCTCCCAAAATTTTCTTTGTTGTTCTTCAAAAGAAAATAAGCTTTCAACTTGAACAGCAGACTCTATTACTCAACTGGATCGATACTGTTTGCAAACATGTATAAAAAGTCACTAGTGAAAATTTGACTTGTCTGTCAAAGAAGATTTGTCAAATTACTAACTTGGCATCCCAAAAAATTGATCTATAATTTCATTAGCCTTCGAATCAGAACTGAATTCTGATTATTTTGAGGTCTGCAGTTCCCCAGGCACCGAAAAACATTTTTACCGTCGTTGTATTTGAAGTCTATAGGGTTCGATAGAGCTGAGTATGCTGGTTTTGAAAGACACAGTTTTTCAAAGGCACTTCAATAATAATAAAAAAGATCTTAAGCATTTTTTTGCCAGCTCCGAAATGCAGTTTTTGATCGAAAAGTAGATGAAAATTCAACTTAGATGCGGCACACAAATTCATTCGACACAGATTTTTATTTTCTATCAAAATCTGTAACAACTTCTGGGATATTTCAATGTTTTTCTAGCGATATAGGCCAAGTACCATCCAATTGAGTCATATTGCTACAAAGAATAGTTTTTTTGGTCTTATGAAGTTGTAGTTTACATGAATGCACGAGCGAGATTGTTTTACTAAATATGTAAGTCACTGTGCTATTTTTTGATGAAATTATATCCAGTTTAAAATTCGATGTTTAAAGATCGATTTTGGGCTGAAAATTGCGTTTTCTACATTTTGGTATGAGTCGAAAGAGAACCATATTAGTCAACTCAAAGAGAAAGAAACATGTAAATGTATAAATAAGTTTACACTCTATATCAGATTGAAGGAATTATGATCCAGAACATATTTCTTTTGCTTTGAAGTGGCTAATACGAAATTATTTCGACTCATATCAAACTCTAGAAAACATGGTTTTGAGCACAGAGTCGACATTCACACATCGAATGTTCAACTAAAAATAATTTCATCATAAAGAACATAACGAGTTACGCATTCATTAAAAAAAATCTCGTTCGTGCACCTGTATAAAATACAACTTCATAAGACTGAAAAAAACAATTGTTTGTAGCAAACCGATCCAATCGGGGCGGTATCTGGCCTATATCATTAGAAAAAGATTGAAATGTTCAAGAAGTTCTTATAGATTATGGTGGAGAATAAAAATCCCCGTCAAATGATCCTAGAACTGATTTCCACAGCTATCAGAAAATACTTAAGATTAAAATGTGATTTTCGCACTAAGCGCACTCAGTTCCGTCCAACTATATAGACTTCAATTTGATCGGTGATAAGAAATGTTTTTCGATATCAGGAGAACCAAGGTCTGAAAAATTAAATTGCTATTAAGTACAAAATAAACTCCTAAAACACAGTCAGCATTCAATACTGACTTTACAGCTAACGGAATTCTAGGTAAATTGTTTTTTGGATGCTAAATCTGCAGTTTGATTACAAGTTTTTTCAGGAGACTTACTTGTTGAATATCTTCTTCTTCGATAAATTCAAAAAATACGGATGTTGGTAATAGAAAGTACTCATCAGTGTGAATACTTGCAATACATCCAAAGAAGCTTTCACTTGCACCGTAGACAGGTAAATTAATCAGAGTTAGCCTTTCTCCACAATAATATTGAACGACTTCTTTGTACATTGAAAATGTACTTCCTATAGTCGTAGAAGCATAAATCATATTTGGCCAAAGACGATGCAGGAGTCCTGGAACATTTTTTTTGAGACATTCATGTCGAATATGTTCAGCTCGTTCCAATCGATATATCTCTCCTCCATATTGAGCAATCACTTCGTTCAATGTTTGATTTAAGGTTGCTCGAAAGTTTGAATCCACAATATTCTTTTGAACGAGTGAACTTTGATCGAAATTAGCAGAAGAAATACAAAGACTCATTTCTTGAAAATAATTTTCGATTAATTTGATAGTATGAATGAATCCTGACGCAAAATAAACCGTATAGGAGGACACATTCGGAATCGCCAATGCAAAAACGAGTTGAACATATGCACTTGTATCAAAATCATGAATTCCTTCAATTATATTCAATGTTAGGGTATTATTAATAGACAACAATGATCGAGTTCGAGGAATTGTTGGATTAGCAGAAAAATATTGACTCAAAGGACCAATTGGAATGTCATCTGTTGATCTTTGATACAGTCCTGTGTTTTTTCCGCCTAGCAAGGTGAAAGGATGTTGTTCAGGAACAGAAGACAATGAAAAAGAAAACGATTTCCGAATAACAGAAGATGCTAGGTGTGCGGTTTCATTAACTGTTCTTATCATCGGTGGAGTTACAGGAATAAGCTTGAACTTTCCGGTCGTTCCGGTACTAGCTGCAAAATAAAGGATATTTTCGATACAGAGCAGATTCTTTTCTCCATCAACAACCATTCGATTTGCATAATCACGATAGTCTTCATATGTTGTCAATGGAACTTTTTCTCGAAATTCATCGACTGATTTATATTCTCTTTCTCCAGCAGTATCATTTGTTGACAAGAATGAAATCGATCTATCTTTGAAAAAAGTACAAGAATGATTCTTCTGAAGAATTGTTGCCAATAGATCATTGTTAACTGTCTGTAAATTGCAAAGCGAGTTGCGATAATACGGAATAAATGCATCTATACCCCACTCTTGAGAATTTGCATCCATTGTTTCACATATTTGTATCCAAATGTATAACTTAATCTTTCATTTAAGTTATTAAGATGGAGAAGCATAGGCAATGATACTGATAAAACAAGATTGTTGAAAAGCAGTAAATAGAAGAGACGTGCTTGCGCTGGTTGTAAAACTATACCTTTGGACTTTCAAGAGTATTGTGCAGGTGCTCTGACAAGGACAAAGAACAGAATAATAAGTAGACATAAACGAGATAAGAAATCTCTTTTAACAAAAATCTTTTATCTTAAATGTTGGAGAAATAAAAAAATGGCCTTTTTGTTGTTTCGTTTATCCTTCGCTTTCTGAAACAGCCATCGAGAAAAAATACAGTAAAACCTCCCTATAATGAATAGTAACGGGACCTACGACAAAGTGTTCATTAAAGAAGGTGTTCATTGTGTAGAGGTTTTGCATTGACTGAACTGTTGCATGTATACAGCGCATAGTTAATATGCTATACTCATAGCTACTCACATCTTCTATTAGGTAAAACGTTCTTTAGATTGTTTGCCGCCCGTGCAAGTTTCTTTGGTCATGACGAGCGAACGATCTCGTAGTGCTTTGAAGGGTGTGGGTGGGGGTGTTGATAGGTGAACACACCCACACCCACACTCACACTCACACCCACCCACACCCACACCCACATCCACACCCACACCCACACTCACACCCACACCCACACCCAAATTCAAATTGAAGTTCTTGAAAAAGTTTATCGTGAAACACGACGAGTTGCACCAACACCTAAACCATTATTATCACGTTTTGTTATAATACCAGAATTATTTGAACATGAAGAATCAATTGCTCTATGTGCTTATTTATTACCTGATGGAAGAGTTGAATTTTTTATTGCAGAAAATCCTTTTATTGCCAGCTGAAGGTGCTTTAATTATGACTAATTATCGTCTTATATTTAATGGTCGTCCTGTTAATCCAGCAAGTATGTTGTTTTTTTTTAAACAAAACTATCAGATAGAATAAAATTAACTCTTACAACGAATAGATGTAAATAAAAATAGTTTGAAAATGAAATGAAAAATTGATTCTTCTCTTGTTATAGACGAAGATAGATTTACTAGTGAAATCAATCCTATTGGAAATCTAAACGAAAGGATTAAATTCCAAGATGATCATCTGTACTCTTTCGAGATAACATTTTATCCTGATAAACAATGAGATGAGGTTCTTTCCTAAGAAACAGAGTGAATATAATGAAGGAAATCAACATCGCAGTATACTGTCCCATACCTTAGCCAATCCTTCTTGATTGTATGTACGATTACATCATCCAACAAATCCACTATCAATAAGGATACTGTTGTATTTACTTTCGTTGAGTTTATATATATATTTATGTATATAGGAGGAATCCATCAGAAAAAGTAATGAACACGAATTGCTTTGCATGTGCAGCAAGTATGCTGCGTATCAGTTTTTCTGCATGATTAACAAAGCTATACCTGAATATAAACACTGCTACATATATGTACACTCTAGAGAACAAAAAAAATTGGGAGAACCTGTAAATTCTTATTGCTTCTCCGGATTTCTCTAGCAACAATAAATTGTTTTGCTGATGCACCTTTCATGGAAAAAAGCATCCTTAAAAAGTCTTCTTCATATCTATAAATATATCTATTCTCGATGTTTTTGTGGTGTTTATTGGATGTTGCGTGGTCTTAATAAATACAGGATATTCTGATAAGCAGTTTACGCCATTGAAAAGATATTTAATACCTTTTAGACTGTCCTGGAAACGTCTATAAAATAAACTAAATATCAGACTAATGTAAATTAATTCTGACCGTTCGCCATATATTTCTTCGTGTATTCTATAAATACAATCATGTTTCATTACTGCATATTAATAAGTGTTAAAGTCTAATATCAATACTATCCTAAGCTATTTTCAAATGTATGAATGACCTAAGTAAATCATATGCATGAAAAAGAGAGAAAATATATACTTAGGGTGGTCCAAAAGTTCTGGCCATGGAGTTTTAAATTCATTAAAATACTCAGTTTTGAAAGTTTTATTGCATGAATAGTTAGTAAAATATCTCATCTATAATTATACATATAACAAGTCTATCTTGGATTTAATCCTGACATTCTCTTAGAGAAGCACTGTACTACAATGACAACAAGGATATTTCACTGTCCCTTGTCTAACATTTGAGTGTATTCTGGAACTTTCCATGTTTTTGATTTCTCTCCCATGTGACATTTTATGACGTCACGTTCTAGAACATTACATTTCGATAGTATATATAGGGGAAAGATCGNGAAATGTCAAGTCGAAATTCCCTATTTTGATGTTTTCGCAAATGTCCGGGAATGGGTCGAATATTCAATAAAACGCACCATAACTTTTGAAGAAAGAGCCATGGGGAAAAATTCTCTCAGTCCTTTGACTATCTCAATACACTCTATCGAATGAAATATAAATGAGTCAAAACGGAGGATGTCACCTCGGGTGGTTCCCTCGTTAGCAATCAATAATAAAAGATGTTAGATTTTCTAGAGTTTTCTTTGTTTCTTAGGAAAATTGATCAAGTTATAATTTTGAAAACTAATGAATATCATTATTTGTGACTTGATTAATATATATGATAGTGTGTAAGATCTGCTGTATATATCATAGATATGTAAAACACACTTATTTGTCAATCAATTCAATTATTATAATAATAAGAATGATAACATTAAGAAAAACTAATTAACAAAAAAATAAAAAAAATAATGAGCGAATAGCAACAATAAAAACAAAAAATAGGGCGCCCATTGAAAAAAGTTTTAAAAAAATCTGTTCGAAATGCAGAAATTAGAGAGATTCTTACTCTTGTCATTGATTATCCTGCAAAACAACTATAGTTTAAGAGAGATTTTTCAGTTTACGTATTTTGTATTAGTTAAATGAAGCTCGAGAGCATATGTGAGTTCCACATTTCAGTCCCAAAGGGGCTGCGCTAACAAGCTTTTTAATTCAATTTTTCTTATCATAATGTATCATTATACAAAATTTATTGTTTTAAATAAAACAAATGTTAAAAAGTAGAGAATTATGTATTTTTTAAAAGAATTCGAATAGTGTTCATCAATAATAATATTTTCTCTTGTTTATTTATAAAAAATGATCTATATAAATCAGAGGTTCTTAATCGATCATGCGCTAAGTCGAACAAGGCAAACCCATCGATTGTCGACTTTTGAGTCAGTTGAGTCTATGGATTATTTATCTAATTGCATTGAATTAATTTTTTGAAGACCTTAATCAATAAGCATATTTCGAGTACCAGAAAAAGTTGTTCAATATGATAACAATCTTATATTGTCTTTATTTTGCTTTATATATATTTTTTGTTCATAGAAAAAATTTTTTAACAAATGTAACAATTCTATAGGATTCTCGATAAAAACAATTTTTGGAAATACGCAACATATTTTGAAAATATTTTATTTTATTTAAGATTCGATTAATGACAATCATCGAATTAATCCGATTCAGTACATTGAAATTGATGATATAAAATAAACGATAAATTTTAAATGAAATAAATCGATTGTTATTTTCTACTCGAGATAATCAATGTTTTAGCTTATGAAAAGTGAATAATAGTTGAATAAATTAAATTACAAATAAATATTCCTAATCCTTTGAATATTAAATGTAATTTAATGATATGATTTTTAAATAAATAATAAATAATCGTTATTGTCATATATATTTATTCTCATTTACTTGAAAATTTTCAATATTTATTTTAGTATTAACAATTTTAAATGATTTATTTGATTAAACTTTTTTATTCGCAGTAATGTTTTTGTCATATTGATCCTCAATAAGAATTATTCTTAAGATTTTATTTAAAATCTTTAGAAATAATAAATAGTTGTTATGAAAAAAAAAAAAAAAAAAAAAAAACTCATACTGTTAGTGTTGTGTTGATACCTCTTTATTCTTATTGGTTAAAATAGTAACTCCAATAGTTCTATAAAAAAAACTGTTAAAAATAATAAAAAGAAAAGAAAAGAAAAGAAAAGAAAAGAAAAGAAAAAAAATATTTTTTTGTTGTTAATCAAAATAAAAAGATGGGTTTATCGGAATTTGAAGAATGTTCATCTTCTGTTCGTTATTGTTGTCCATCAATTGATCGATCATTAACAAGACATTTAATTGAATTATCAAATAGTCCATTTAAATCTTTTTCACGTTTTTCTCATAGACCTGAATGGGCTGATGGTCTTGATATATGGTCATCTATTGAAAATTCAAATACAAAAAATGATTTATCTCGTCGTCATTTAGATTTTCATAATGATATTGGACTTTATTTACCTCGTCATGAAAAACCAAATTCTGCTCCAATATCATTAAAAGGTCTTCATTTAAATTCTAAAATAACAAATAATCATTTTACTCCTGAAAGAATTCGACAATTATTAAAAAAAGAAAAAGATCTTTTAATTGAAAATAATTTGTCAGATCAAAAGTTTATTATTGAAAATCCAATACCACCTGTTCCAACAAATACTTTTCGACAATGTTAGTTAGTTTTTTTTTTCTTTTTAATTTAAATGAATCTTTGTTTATTAAGCTACTTACATTGAATCATCACAAACAAATGAAATTCGTTTTCCACTTCGTCATATAACAAGTAAATCTCCATCACCTCCTCAACAACAACAACAACAACAACAAATAAATCCATCATTAAATCAAGATACATTAAAAAGTTTATTAAAAGAACATTTAACATCATTATTAACACGTGGTGCATCAACATTAAATGGAACTCGAACATTAATAAATGTTCCTTCAGTTGAAATAAAACAACAAAATCGAACAGATTCAAAATTAATTGAAGAATTAAATTCATCATCCTTACCATTTCAACAAATAAAACCAAATCAAACATCTCCATTAATATTTCATCAAAGATCAACATTTGGTTTAACTGTAACACCAGTTGATTTATCTTCACAAAAAAATTTTTCAAGTGTTTCACTTGAAAAAATGGCTCAACAAAAAAATTTTAATCAAGATAATGATTCATCATCTACTTCAACTAGTAGACCTTCAACTCAACCAGGTGATTACGTTTTTTCTGTTTTTTTTTTTTTAATTAAAAAACAAAAACAAAAAACGATAAATTTGTTTAGCTCCTCTTCCTCCATCAACTTTTCAATATCAACAACAACAAAAAGTTGTTCTTAGAAGAAATTTAGAAACAACAAATTCTTCTTCAGTTGAAAATTTTTTATCAAATGAAAATTTAACAAAACAAAATGAACAAAATCAAACAATACAAAATATTCGAAAAGTTCCATTCAATAATCGATCATCATCAAAAACTGGAATTCATCGAACAACAATTCCAACAACAACAACAACAACTATGGAATTATTACCACCAATTATTTCTGGTAAACGTCTTCATATTCCTTTGGCTAATCATCGATATTTATAAAAGAGTGCCTTTCATTTATTTATTTTTTTTTTCTTTTTTTCGTTTTCGTTTTCGTTTTTATATGTCCGTCCATTATTATTATTGTCAATATAATTAACTATTTATCGTTTTTATTTTTCATTTAATCAAATATTATATTAACGAGAATTTATTTTTTAAATCATCATTTTCTTTTTTTGTTTTTTAACTGAATCTATTCGTTTATTCATCATCATCATTCAGAATATATGACAAGCACTATTTACTTTTGCTTTTCATATACTCATTTTACTTACTAACTAAAATTTATCGAATAATTTTCTTCTTGTTTATGTATATTCAGATTTTAAACAAAATAGAATTCTATAAATAATAGTTACTTTTTTTTTTCAATTTGTTTCTTTTTTTTTGTAGAATATGTTAACATTTTAATTCGTACAACAGATATACAGATTTATATATTAATTTGAAAAAAATCTTCAAGATTATTATCTTATAAACAAGTTAATTTACTTGAGATGTTGATTCAATAACAAAATGTTTTCTATTCTAGAAAACCAATTTTATCGAAAAGACTTAGGAGAATTAAAATGAAAGTCAGTTTTTGAATAATTATGATTGATAAACTGATAATCCATTAGGTCTTATTGATAAAAGTGATTGATTGATTGAAAATATTTTTTCTTTAAATTTTTCTCATAAAAATAAATTGATAATAATCGTGATTTATTATTAATCTTAATTATAATAAGTTGTATTAGTAGGTTGTCCATAAGATCGATTATAATAATTATAAGGTGGTGGTGGTGGTGATGATTCTGACCATACATCATTTCGATTTTTATTTTTACAACAATAATAAATCATAATTATTAAAAAAATAACTGTTGCAATAGCTGCTATTATACCAATAACTATACCAATTATATTGCCAACACTTAATGCTGTATCCAATGTAGACGACATTAAATATTAAAATGAATAAGTTTTTCTAGTTTTTTTTTTTTTTCTTTTCTTTTCTTTTCAATTCAAATAGGAAATTTTCAATAAATTATGACATAGATATTTATTATTATAGATGATTGTTGACCACCTAAGGCACATCGAGAGATTTCAAGTGATTGTTTTCTATACCAAAACGAAAACGAAAACGAAAACAAAAACGAAAACGAAAACTTTATTTTATCATAATAAAAAGAAATAAGTTAAAAGCTGTTTGAGCACATAAATAAAAAAGTTTCGGAGCAAAAACAGTCCAAACAAATAAATGATAACGTTGAATTAAAATACACAATGAAAATGTACTATTTATCAATGTTATTTTAATTAAATAACGATTTAATTCAGATTTTGATAATTTAAATAACCAAATAATTGATAAACCATATGTTGATAAATAAATAAATATTCCATGAATTATTGGAATATATATTGGAATACCAACAAAACCACTTGATATATCGATTGTTACAAATGAATTTGAATTTCCCTTTAAATAAATATAGAAATTTTAAATTATTTAAATTGAATATTTATTTAAATACAAACTAGATGAAAAAATGCTGATTGACTAAATAAAAATAATATATGAGCATCATTTTCATTTATAAATATATTAAATATCATATGAACAATTATTATTACACAATTATGTGTACGACATAATATATATAATAAACAAAATAACAATTTTTCTATTGACAATCTATTAACAATAATTAACATTATTAATAAAACATAATATAATAATGGTGTTAAGCGAGATAAATAACTAAACAAAACAAAACAAAACAAAACAAAAATAAATAATTAAATAATAAGAAAAATCGAACAACTCATTTATCGATTTTAACTTCAGATTATATATTACATGTTCATCCAAATAACTTATGAATATTCTCACAAAACAATAAATCCATACTCTTACCTTATTTGATAGCGATTTTATTCAGAGATAAAACTGAAAGAGAATTGTTTATTATTTAAGTTTCACATGTTTTCATTGTTCCTATTTCGAAATATAACTATGATAAAAGAATGTAATTTACAACCGTAGATTTGATGTTATCAAATAATAATAACATATCTTTAATGTTCAGAATTAACTATAATGTTTATAATTTATCTCTCTAATAAATTTCTAATTGATATTCGAAAATTAGTTTTTCCAATGTTCCTCAATAGGACAAAGAGTTCGTGCTTAAAAAATATCATTTTGTTCGACTATCTCCATATCAATAAGCTAAAAGCACAAAATATTTTCAGAATATTCATAAGTTATTTAGGTATATATGGTACATACTGTCTCAACTAGGATTGTCGATAGTTTTAGAGATAGAAGAGAATTTTAAAAAATCAGCACAAAAGTGATTTTATTATCTGAGTGCTAGAAATAATCACTAAACGAGAAGGAAAATAAAATCCATTGTGATTCGATTTCATCAACAACGGACGACTTTGCCATCAGACTATTTCTATTCGACTCACAACAACATTGTCTACTTATTTTTATTGAAGTTTTGATCAAAGAAAAGCAAATTATGTTTCAAAATTCGAATTGTCAGAAATTCAAACATTTTGAAGATAAAACTGTTAATTCCTGCCCTTATAATTAACAATTCTGGTTCTAACTGAAATGCAATTAATCAGTTGAAGAAGTATATTAAGAAAAATAAATACCCAATAAAATTCCATCGATAAATGATAACAATTATTGGTAAAAAAAATGATATTTTATATTGTCGAGGTCTATTTAATAAATAAATAAATATAATTGATGATATTATATGAATTATAAATAAATAAGTGCGATTTTCAGTCCTATGTAAAAAAAAAACAACAAACAAATAGAAGAATATAATAAGAATGAAAATTAATATAAAATAGAATTGATAATTTTGCAAAAAATAGTTTATTTTTTAAAATCTATTCTCAACTTATGTAAATATGTAGAAAATAAATATTCTTACGCATTAATATAATCTCCAATATCTGTTAAATGTAACCATTTATTTCCAGTTTGATTCCAAGAACGTATAAAACGAGATAAAATTAACATAAAGAAAGTTTGAAAAGATTTTTGTTCAATTGTTCGTAATAATAAATAAGTTGATAAGAAAAAATACCAAATTTGATGTTCTTCTTCAATAAAACTACTTGAAAATAATGATATTAAATGAAATAATGGATAATAAATTAAAAATCTATCAGAAATATTATTTTCAGTTTTTCTTTTATAATCAATAATTTTTCTTTTATTCATTTGAATAACAATTATAGATAAACAAAAAGCACCAATGCAGAAACTAAGAAGAATTTTTCCAGATATCAAATAATATATGATTAATACAATAATTGAAAACAATGAAGTTTTTTCAACATTAAACCATAACATAATTGTACTCTAGAAAATTAATTTTTAATTTGAACAGAAAAATAAATAAATTGACTTACAGAACAGAAAAGTAAAATACTAAATAAAATTTGAATAAAATCTTGTTGATTTGATAATGACATAGCTTTATCACGAATTAATTTAAGATCATTTGAATAAGATATTGATAAATCTTTATCAGATAATAGATTAAATAATTGTCTTCTATTATCATCAATTAAACATTTTAATAAATTTGATTTTGTTTTTTTTGAATAAAAACTTTCTAAAACATATTCAATTAATATTCCAAGATTATTCCAAGGTATACTTATTTCAAGTAAACCACTTAATGTTGGGGTTAAATCAATTTGAAGATATTCTTTATTATTTATTTGTTTAACATTATTAAATTGATTAGATATAAATACAGATGGAACATTTATTTCAACAAATGATGAACCTCCATGTCCACCTTTATCTGCCATTCCATGATCACCTGTTATTATTAATATATCATTTTTATTTAATTTTAAATAAATATTTTCAATTATTTTATCAAATTCATTTAATTTATCTTTAATAAAACTATTAAAAGCTCCATATGCATGACCTATATGATCAAGACCTAAATAATGAACAATTAATAAATTCCATTCATTCATTTGATTTAATTCTGAATAAAGACCTTCAGTTACATTTAAATCAATCTAAAGTATTTTCATATAAATATTTGTACAGAGAGAAAGAGAAGATAAATAAAACAAACTTCTTTAAAATCTGTAACAAAAAATGATTGAAGACCTTTTGATCGAGAAAAAATATCATTTGGAAATAATTTAATCCATGTATCATCACCATAAAAAACAATTTTATTTTCAGGATATTTTCTTTTATATTGAATTAATATATTATCTAATTCAAGTTTACTTGAATTATAATTATAAATAATATCCCAAAATGATGGTATTGTACCTGTTAATAATGCCTATTTTATTTTTATTTATAATAATTATATAGAAATAATAATTACTTTTAATCGAGGTAATGTTACTGTTGGAGTATGACAACGTAATTTAAATGATAAAGCTTTTCCATTTTCTTCGAATTTTTCAATAGATTTTAAATAAAATGAAGAATTATTTCTATTAAATACATAATCAGAACGAAGAGCATCAATTAACATAATTATAACATGATGTTTAGATGATTCTAAATTTAATTTTTTTTTTTTTTTTGTAAATTAATAAATTTAATTTATTTT